>JABVZY010000002.1:17818201-17839215 GCA_020883555.1 Drosophila nannoptera
GTGTTTTTCTTAATTTTACCAGATTTTGGTATTCAGTGAGGTAAATAATATAATTTGTTTAACAATTTTCTTCCAACAGGATATTTCAAGTATGAAAAATGTGATTACTCGAGTTAAAGGAAGCCAGCCAGCACCGATATTACTTGTAGCAAATAAATTTGATTTGGATTGTCAGAGGGAAGTATCAACTGCTGAAGGTAAGCGAAATCTTCTACACTTTAAAATTTTCATAATGAAAAAATTAAAAAATTACAAACAAAAATTTTTTTGCAGGAAATGCATTGGCACAACTTTGGGAATGTCCTTTTATAGAAGCATCAGCAAAAGATCGAATAAATGTCAATGAAGTGTTTGCAACTATTGTCCGAGAGATGAATTTAACGCAAGAAAAACGACAAAAAAAGAAATATTGTTGTTGTACGCTTTTATAGAAATTTGTAAATATATAAGATTAATATAGTTAAAAATAAAATCACAAATATGTATGTAAAAAATATACTGACCAAGTAATAAGTTTAATGTCCGAGATATTTAAGAGGAACAACACCACGAAAAAATAAAAAATTTAAACGATACAATTGGGGCTGGCTTTAATTTGTGAATATCAAAATGGTACTTCTGTTTTTACCAAAAGGATGCCTAGCTAAATCTGCAGCGAATAGATTGAAGCATATTTTTGATAAGTAATACGCTAAGAGTATCACACAGGCTGAATAAAATTGAAGTGCTAGAGATATTCATGATAAATAAAGTTTAAAAAAATAACATAGAATTATTGAGCGTATATTATTAAAGGCTACTATTTATCATTTTAGATTAATTATTCTTAGGCATATTTTGAACTAATATAGGGAATAATTCTTGTAAGTACATTTATATCACTATTATATGGTTCAAGCATACAGCATTGCAAAGTCTTGATTGCCTAAAATTGCTTGGGATGTAAGTGAGTATATATAGTGAATTATCTGTAATGTCGAGCATATATATTAAGCAGATTTTAAAATTTGTTTCCCAATAAAAAATTTGCGATAAATTTTAGTGAACTCTTATTTTGTCTTTGTTTGTTTTTCAATCCTAATGTGTTTCATTTCATTGTTCCGCAGTGGACGCTACTCTGTATCATATGAGTACAATGCACCTAATGGTATTTTATATATAGTGACTCAAAATAAAAGAAGTTATTATTTTGCTGTTTACTTTTAGCAAATTCGATTCTGTATTTATGACATACGTGAAGTATTTTGTCATATATTGAGCCTATCCCGATTTGTAAACAAAAATGGATTTTATTGACGATTTCATAGAAGAGTACAAAAGTAATCCTTGCTTGTGGAAAGCCGATTCTGTTGATTTCAGAAATCGAGCAAAGAGACAAGAAGCGTATATAAGGTTAATTGATGTGGCGACTAAACATGGAGAGATCTACAACGTTGAAAGGACAAAACAAAAAATCAACAATCTAAGATGCGCATTTCGTCATCAGCTCCGAAAATACAATGAAGTTAAGAAGAAAGGGGAAAAATATGAACCATACTGTCCGAAACGTAGATACTTTGAATCTCTAATGTTTTTAAAGGACGAGGAAATCCCAGAGAAGAAAATTAAACGTGAAGATAACCTGCCAATACAACAAAATACAGATATCACAGCCACACAGCCAGAACCGCTTGAGGAATATTCAGATGCTGAGAGCTTGCCGAAACAATCTAAGATCGAAAGTAAATTGTCACCGACAAATAGCGCCAACGATTTTTGCTCCAATTTATTTGAAGAAACAGAAGTGGATCCAAATTTCAGCATCCAAACCGTCAATTCAAACAACCAGACGTCTATAAAAGAAGTCGAAGTAATACTGCCAACTGAGAACAGCAATGTATCCGAAAGAGGGAAATCATTTAACAATTCCATTTCTAACTCAATTAATGATAAATTAAGCTCCACGGTAGACTTTAACGATACAAATCGCGATAAACGCGAGAACGCAATCGTACGCAATAAACAGATTAAGAACAACAGAAAACGGTCCTCTTCTGTGTCATCTCAAGTTTCCAATGATAATGAGAACCAAACTGGAAAATATAGAGCAGATATTTCGAACATCGATTTTGACCGTCTAATTTCGTTAGCTCTCAAAAATTCCGACAGTCAGCTGGATGATTGCTATACGAATTTTGGAAAAATAGTTGCTCATAAATTACGATCAATGGACAATACACAAGCTATATATGCGGAAAAGATAATTGCAGACGTTCTATATCAGGGACAGATGAAAATGTTATCTTCATTAAGTATAACCCAATTTCTAGGTGTAGATAATACAACTGTATATGTCGCCAGTCCTCCAAAATAATTGTTCTCACAAAACTAATGTTAAAAAAATACAATGAAATTATATGCTTAATTTTTGGCTACCAAAAATGTGATTTAATCTTTAACTTTAGCAACTAATCGAAGCGAAAATACAATTGTATTTTTGAATAAGAAACGTTTTTTGAGGGATGCTGCGAAAGCAGAGATGTTGTAATTTGGGAATTGATTGCCAATGTTATCTAAATGTGCGCGTACCCGCACCCTAGCTTGCTTAATTCAATCAGATAGAATGTCGCGCTATCATTGCTCTACTGCACTAGCAATAAAGGTAGTTGGCTGTATTTTTACTAATGGAAGATATACCCTCAAAAACGTTAGTTTTTTAAGACTTCTCTAAAGCCGCAAGATTATCAGAAGAGGGAGATGAGAATTAAGATTGCGTTACAAAAAGGGAAATACTCACTGTGGGTAACATCTTAGTCGCATCCAGCAGCAAAGATTTTAAATGTCAATGAGCCAAGGAAAGAAATATGTTTTTCGCCACATATGTCCGAGAACAGATTTATAAATTAAGAACAAAATGTTCTTCGCCGGTTCGGACCATAAAAACTTCAACATCTGTATCCCCTTTCTAATAAGAAAACTCCTCCTTTTCTATTGCGTTTTAGATTTATTCTGTTCCCAGTCAAGAATTTTCGACGATTGAGTCTTCGGCATGAGTTTATAGCAATAAACGCATGCCTCATAACAGAGAACTTAGAAGGCGCTTAAAATTCACTCGAAAAATTGGCAATAAACTTGATATCGAAATCTTTTGCTTACATCGATACACAGTGCCAAAAACCTAATCTTTTTGCTTGTATAACTGTTAGTTGTAATATATAACAGCTGATCAAGCAGTGCTCTGCATTGTACAGGCTTTTCAGGAATTGAAATATTGTAAATCCAGTCATTTTATTGAAGTTGTCGTTTAATGTATGCAAAAATATTTATTTTATATTAATACAAAATATAAAACTTTAAAAATCTAATAAAATTATTTGCACAAAAACTGTTTCAATTGATTTTATACCATTCCAAATCATCAGGTTTATGGGAAGACGGTGTATTAATGATAGATTGGGTATCATTAAATATATTGCTGCAAATGTTATCGCCGATCTGCAAGAAAAATTATGTTTTTCTTAGTAGTTGTTCTGTCATTATTAGTTTAAATTTAAGGTAATAAGGTTCCATTACTTATACAAATTTAATTTCAAATAAAAAATACGAATAAAATAATTACCTGAAGAGACGATACTAAATTATCAGGACAGTCAAGCACGTTAAGTCCAGTTTCTATAAATTAACAAATAACAACAAAGAAATAAGGCAAAGCAAAATTTTAAAAATGAATTTGAACAAATTGGATGTTTTTGCCGGAACAACTAAAAAATTAATATTTACTATATTACTTACGTATTCTAGGATCATTCCATGAAGTCGTTCGATCGATATGGTTTATAAAATAAATATCTCCCGATTCAGTAACAGCTTGTTCCCATCCATCAGGTAATGGGCCCATATGGGTAGCTATATTTGAACTAGTTTGTTTGCTAGTTTGTATAACATCTAAGTAAATTACGTTACAGAATATTTTAATTGAAATATATAAAAACAAAAAAATAACGATTTTTTTTTTTTTAACATGAATGAACTTTATAATCATAGCATACCATTTGGTTTTATCCGTTCACCAAGAGCTCGTTGTTGTTGCTGTTGGCTGTACTGAATTCTGGGATCCTCCCATTGCGTTGTTTTCGAGGTGTGGCTGTAATTATTCAAGTAGCGTACATAATTTTCATAAACAAGTAAAATTAGAGTAAGCATTATTTATTAATTTCAATAATATATCTGTGATGATATAATTATAAGTTTTTCGAAGCGCGTTTGCGATTCACCTGTTGCATATAACTTTCATATGAATTTGCCGTTTGTGACTTTATAAGCTATTCATTCTGCTTCATTTCATTTTACTTACTTTAAATAGTAAATTTGTCCATCATTAGTTTTTGCTTGTTCCCATCCAGGCGGTAAAGCCCCTAATTGACTTTGTAATTGAATTGGGCTTACTACATCATACGATCTTTGCTTTTTATGAATTGTTGTTTGTGTAGCTAATGGAGTCTCGGGTCCTTGTCCCATACATGTATTTATTACATCTAAATCAATGTTGTTGGCTGTACTACTTGTAAAGTCCACATTGTTCTCTGGGTACGCTGGCCTAACAGCTTGGTTAGTGTTTGCGCTTGACTCATTTCTGGAGCGAACATTATAGTTCTGCTGAAGAGATGCTGGACTGCTTCGAGCACGAAAATGGTGTACGGTCAGACGGCTGTGTGATGGCTGGTTTTGTGAGAGAGATGGCTGTATTTCTGGCTGAGCAGTCTTGTTGATATTAGTTTGGGAGCCATCGTATGTGGAATCAGCACTGTTTGCTCGTGAGTGTAAGGGTGCCGGAGGATTGAAAAATGAATTCGGAAGCTTGCGCATACGAAACGGTAGTTGCAATGGAAGCTTCGCGTCTCCTGGATTCAATACACTATCAAATAATGCTTGCAAATTATCATCAGAATCTTGATTTACGCGAACAACAAGATTACTAGATAATTTTGTTGGTGACAACATATCCTCATCATCAATTTCCTTTTCGCTTATATTGCTTTTATTGCTTAAAGACATCGTCGCAATGTATTTGTTTATGTACACAATACAATTAAAAAAAAATCTGGCAATACAATGTCATATATCTCATTTGAAATTTAATTTGAACTAGCACGAAAATCACTCCGCCATTTTAAAAATAATTTTTATGAAAACATTTCACTTAAACAGTAAAATTCCGCAGTTCTGTGACTTAAACAATATTTATATACACATATATTTGTATATTATACCATACACTACAGAACTGCCAACATAACACACCAAATTATATAAAGGGTATCATTCAACAGTTTGTCTGAAGAAAAATATCGATATTTGTATCCGATATATTGGGCATTCTGTATTTTATGCTAATAATTATAATATTGTATCATATATGTCATATGTATAAATAATATGTGCTTTAAAATATAATTTATATATAGGAAAATACAAATAAAATGAAATATATGTATATAGTATGTAGATTCTCCATTAAAAAGAATGCTATTGAATACAATATATTCCGAAGTTCCAATTGGAATATATGGCAGAAATTAATTTTTATTTTTTTTTATTTACTATGAAATTATTAATCAACCAACTTATGGATAATGAAATTATAACTAAAGTATGTCGTTGAAATAACAAAGCACACAAAAAACCATAAAATATTATTTTTCTTAACTGGTGAAAACACATTGTATTGATTATTTCCTTCAATGGATATTTGATGCGTTCCCTAGACAACCACCACACAATTCTTTTGCTTCTCTTAGTACCATATCCGTTGCAATTATGGCAAATAATATTACCAAACGTATTTGAAAAATTGTCCCAACATAAAATTTTGATATTCTTCGAGAAAATTTGCTCTCCGACTCCGTCTACTGTATATTGATGGAAATATGATATCTAAAATGATACTATTAATAATTAGCACCTTTCATTATTTTTAAATACGATTAAACATTTATTTTCCAATATAGATTTAGGTGGACGACTTGCGATAGGGAAGATTTATTTGGCAAATGTATGTTTGCTCTGATAAGCTTAATAAGAAGAGGGATATTGTATACCAAAAAATTAAATCTTATTTATGTAAGTTTTGAAAGGTATTGGAGTTGTAGAAATATTTGAATCTGGAGAGATTCATGTATATTAATGTATAATACGTACGTAAACTTGATAAATTTAATAAGCATGGATGAAGTTATCGGTGGTTATTAAAAACTTGATCTGTGCTTGAATGGTACCAAAGAACTTAAAAATCGAAATAGGATATCGAAACAAAATGATATTTATTACTGCTGGTAACTTGCCGCTATGACTAGATCAAAGCACGCAATTCTTTTATATAAAACAATTATATTTATATATTTTTAGTATTTCTGATTCACTGTAATAAAATGACCGTACGAAAAAATTATCTGAAAACATTAAAGCAATTGTAAAGATAAACTTCGTTATTTTAGAAACTTTCCCAACCACAGTATTCCAATTGGATGTGGAATGTTTGAAAATTCAAGCTCTCATAATTTTTGTAGTATTCTTATTACACGTTATAGAAAACCTTGAATATGGCCTACTAACAAATAGTATAACGACACAAAATTGTTAATACTGATGAGCAAAAAAGGATTCTGTAGCACCTGTTGGCTAGTATCTATCATGCAATCGCATCGAATAACCCTGTTAAAATTTCCTAAAAGCTAGAAACTTTATTAAAAAGTATTTTTACATGCAAGTATGAAAATACATTTCACCACATATCATAAAATTAAATTATAATTTCGGACTATTCACTTTATTCTATTGCGATACAATGGGACTCTTTTTATCTATATCAGCTATATTTGCATTATTTTGAGGTCCAGAAGCATTGCCAGGACTAGCCGGAATATTACCTCCACGTTCCATACTCCATGGATTTGAGCCTGATATTGGTGAATCTGCATGACCAAAGCCCGTGTGATTATCGTGCTCCACGGCATTAGTACCATCATATTGTGTATTTTCCAATCGTGTTATGAGCCGTTCGTCTTCTTCGCCGAACTCGCCGCCCATTAACGTAGGCTCACCAACGACCATTACATCTTGAGAAGACAGGGAAAAGCTAGGTCCAGATGGTGACCTTTTTTGATTGGCCACAGGCGGGGTGCTGGTATTATTCGCACCCCCAGAATTAGAGCCTTTTCTTTTGCGGCGCTTGTTTGGCGGCCTTTGCGGGTCCTTCTTGCCGGGCGGCGCCACCATGCGTTGCCATTTTTGAAATAAAGTCGTTTTCAAACAATCGCGCGGGCTCAATGCATACGCTTTGTGACGCGACATAAGCTCTTGCATTGGCTCTAATATTACACACAAGCGAAGGTAGTTTAAGGTTGAATTTGTTATTCCAGCCCTAGTTATATTCTTAGTTATTTGGTCCAAAAGCATTGGATCTGGAGGAAGTGACGTGCCAATTACAGACCTTGGAATGAGTTCTCTATGTCCTTTTATAGTCATATGCCACGACTTGATTCTCATATAGTCATCGTACATAAATTCTAAAATAAGTCTTGCGTCCGCACATACTTTTGTGAAAAAGGGTTTGCCATGCTGGGTTATTATAGTACACTGATCGCAATCTAATGTAATAGATGTATTGTGAAACGATTCCTTAGCATGCTTGAGCTGAAAGTACAAATCCGAAACACCGCCTTCAAAGATGCTTCGAAAAAACCGTGGTACAAGTGTTCGGCCAATCGTATATCTTTTTGGTCCATCTTCCAGGCAGAACAAAATTGTTAATCTTGCATCATCCTCGAAGAACTCAGTTGTGAATGAATCCCACCAGCAATTGTCACTGTCTTCGTTTCGTTGTTGAAGGCGCTTATTTAATTCAAATACGCGATGCTCTGTATGACTGAAGTATGAATTGTGTCTCCTAAAACCTTGATCAATTCTATCCATTTGTTGGGGTCCTCCCATCATTGGATGGTTCCCGCCATGACCAAAAGGTGAAGCTGGGGGCATTGGATTGAATTGGCTGCCGACACCAAAAACTGTTGGCGACGAAAAGTGACCGGCTTGTCCACTATTAAATGGTGTACCTGAACTTGCTGGTCGGCTAAATTGACCTAAGCCGGAAGACGGTGATCCAAAAGGTCCTCCAACTGGTCCATTGAAATTTCCAGCAGTTGACGATTGTGAATAATTTCCCTGTATATTTTGCGAGGCTACACCAACCGGACCTGGGGTTGATGATCCTGAGGGAGCCGGCGATGAAGTATATTGAGGAGTATTCGATCCCGGTTGATTAGTATTTTGGAATACTAAAGACTGATTTCCAGCAGGGGAAGATTGACCAGCTTGCGGATATGGGTTGCCACCAGAATTATATGGTAGACCTCCTTGAGGAAATCCACTCTGATTAGTGGCGTCAGGGTTAATAGACGATGAATTTGAAGAAGGTAACATGGCTGAACCTTCCGTGACTCCCTTCCAGCTTCCTTCGTCAATATTTGATTGAGAAGTCATCGTATTTCCAGTATTTAAACCTCTACGATTCATTCCTACTTTAGTAGTATTAATTACATTCGCATAAGTCTGCAAATAGAAACATTCCAATCACTTATGTACTTATTCCAACATCAAACTGTTTCATTTAAAAACCAAGCTTTGCTTTGTGAAAACAATGTCTTATTTTGATGTTCTAAACTCGGTTGAAAATGCATTTCTTGTGTTTGTTTACAAGCACTTATTTGATTTCAGAAAAATACAAATCATAAGATATTGTGCAACAACGAATCAATAAGTTCATTAAATGTATATTTTCAAATAAACACTTGTAACTTGCCTAAATAAAAAGAAATATATATTAAACTTTCAATTATGTATCTACTTTCCAAAGGAAATTATCGTTCGGCTAGATAGACATCGATTTATCGAACTGATAAACTAAAATGCAATCGTATGTTGCATTCGTAGACAACAATTCTACCGCCAGAATAACGTCACTTTTTCAACGGCTGATAACAATATAAAAAGTTTGATTTACAAAGAGTGCTGAATTACCTTATTATATTTAACCTTAGTATTATTGTCATAAAATTAAATTTCTCTAAAATAACTTTTGTAACTGAAGAAATAATACATCGGTCACTTCAAGTGCAAGTTAATCACTAAATACTCTGAAATTAAAAATGTAGGATCTTAGACCGTGCGTTTATTTTAATCCTTCTTTTTGTGAAACTATCTTAGATTACTCCTGTATAGCTTGGTACTAATTTTCAATTTGAAAGAGCAAGTTATAAAAATTACAAATGGTGTTACAATTTTGAGGAGTAGATACTCAAGTATTAACGTGATTGCAGAGATTTATTTTAATTACAGTAATGGAAATTGCGAATAAGATCTTTTCCTAGACATTTTTTGAGATATGAAAAACAATTCGATATTTTTGGGCTAATTTATAATATAATTAAAAGGTCTTTTGTGACGTTGATTAATGAAAAATAATTGTTCATATACCTGAACAGCAACAACTATAATGTTTGATGGAAACATCTCAACTTATCGATATTTTGTTCAATTAACTCTGTTAAAGTACAATCAGTGAGACAACTATACATATTCTTTTGACAAAAGTTGAATAGTATGGAACATATTGTAATAAAAACGCGTGAATTACATTCTTGTGAAAGATTTGGGAGCTTATTGCCAAAAACATTGAAAGATACAACTGTTGATTCAATAACAAACATAAACATTCTATCAGATTGCCCACAAACTTATATATAAAACACAAAATATTTCGCAACCGTTCCCAAAAATACATAGCATGTATGGTTCTTGCACTTATACATATGTATGTTCCCTACCTTGAATAGGGCACAAACACAACTTGTGTGCAAATTTACTATTTTATTGTTGGACATAAGCAAACTGGAAATGTATTATTAAAACGTCAATAATTTGATTTGATTTAATTTGGTTGAACACAAAATAAAATGAATATGGATTTCCTTAAGCAAATAAGCTCAGAATTTTACGTTTGGAGTCAGAATATAAAATCAGTAATCAATATTACATATTGTAATTGGTGATTCGTTGCTATCAGTTGCAAAAGATTGTAGACATGAGTTCCCCAATCCATAATCACTATCACTTCGCATCGCCGCGACAGACCACAACAACTTCAGGATCTGGGAAATTGATAAATCAATCTGAGGAAGCTAGTGCAAGCATATTATTGAACGAATTGTCGCCACCGCCACTAGCTGCAGCAATGTTTTCCCTTCAACTGATGGCAGACGCTATGAACAGAGCGTTGCATCAATGTACCTCGGCTCAGCAGCCTAAAAATGCTTCAATGTCAGCGATCGATTTTCGTTCAACTCATGCCCCTTCTTTTTGCTATTTCGTTATTGATATGCAATCACAACCTGATAATGATTATCAATATTCGGAATATAACGTGGAATCTTGTCAAAACTATCCTAATGCTTCAGACAAACAACATCTCGATAACAATACATCAGAAACACAATCTACAGATCCGACATTTCAGCGTCAGCGAAGTATATCTGAATGTAGTGATGATAGCTTTATCTGCTTTGAAGACGATGCCAAAAGCATTGATTCCACGTCATTTGGCTGTGCTGTTTGCAATACCTCGGATACGTCGGCTGAAGTTAGCGCAGAAAACCAAGAGCTTCGAAAGCGGGTAAGTAAAAGAAGCGAACCCTGAACGTATATATTATTTTAAATAAATTATTTTTCTATGTAGGTACGCTTTAATTTGAAACCAGAAGTTCATGTTATGCACACTTGGGATTATGCTTATCGAGCAGCTCGAAAGGGAAGTTGGCAAGAGATTGCACTCGATCGTGAAAGATTCCAACAGAGAATAAATCGTATCGCCCCAACATTAAATATTATTTTGACTTCAAATCATCGGGAAAAGGTTTACAATGATCGGTTTTTAAGTATAAAATAGTGATAAACTGGTTTTGTTAATTCATAATTCCTGTATATAATTTTAAATTCTTATAAATCAAATGAAATTTTTGTGGTTATGTTGAAATGACAGTGCATGACTTTATAAATTGTAAATAATCCAGTTTGTTGCAGTTCTTTTATAATATATAGTTAGTCTGTTTTATAATAAATGTGAAGATTGAAGATTGAAATTGTGCGCTTTATTTACCGTTTTTGTAAGGGCGATTGGCATACTTTGCAATCTAATGTTAAGCTCTACAAATCAAAACACATCTTGTTGACTTTACTATACGAACGGACACGTCTTCAAACGCCGTCTTGATACTACTTTACAGATTGTAATCGAGACTTTAGTTGTTAATTTAATTATAATATATAATTATTAATAATAATACGACGAAAAATACAATAATACAAATTACAGCATAATGAAGTGTTTACATCGACGATATGTTTTTTCTTTGGTTTTCAAATCTTCTAACCTGAAAATGAGTACTTCAATACCTGAAAACAATATGTAAAAAAAAGTTGAGTTCAATGTCAAAAATATTTATAAATGCAATACGTGAAAACACCACTAAAGAAATCATCGATACTTTGTGAACCTAACGTGACTAGTTCATTTCTGTTCCATTAACAAGTTTCGTTCAGTTATTAGTTCATTCAGTAGCTCATCGTGGTCCTTAGTTTTCCCTTGAGCATTGCCGCGATTATTAATAAGAAATTTAGACTTAATGAAAGAAGATACATAAATTTCTTAAACTATATTTAATACAGAATGGCACCGAATTTATCCGTACCGTTGGAGCGGTATGAGCCTAGTACTGCGGGTGTGAATGCTATTTTACTTGGTCCACCGGGCTCTGGAAAAGGGACACAGGTGGGTAGTAGACACGAAACTACTATTATGTAATGTATGTGTGTGAATATAATATAGGCTTGAAGAACATCTGATTCCTCTCTGAATATCTTGTATTATTCCATAAAGTGATTATAAATAGATTTTGTTACACATTGCAGATTTAGTCAACAGGTTGGTGTTAGCGATACACATTCGAGAATTCTTACAGATAGTCTAAGTAAACTCAACTATAATTGAGTACATGTTTCCTCAAATCTATGCTTGATGTTCCATTCAATACTGATGCATTATTATGTGGTCGATTAATTTAACATAAGATTAGAAACATACGACAGGTCATGGCCCAGTACGATCAAAATAGATTTGATTTTGTAGGCTATTTCGATTTTTTTCGTGTTGTACGCGTTCTTTTATATATATATATATTTATATAAT
The DNA here is from genome assembly GCA_020883555.1 of Drosophila nannoptera. Taxonomy (NCBI): domain Eukaryota; kingdom Metazoa; phylum Arthropoda; class Insecta; order Diptera; family Drosophilidae; genus Drosophila; species Drosophila nannoptera. Next base: position 17,830,479 of record JABVZY010000002.1, read on the forward strand.
AAAACCAATGTGATAAGTTCTACGATCGATCGTGCATGGCCGGTCAAAGTCGAAGTCGCTAATCTGTGAAGTGGATAAAATTGATAAGTGTTTACCTTAGGGAATCGATAGTTGAAATACTTGACAAACAACACATTCTATAATTTTTAGATTTTTATTTCTTGGCTTATAGGCACCTCTGCTCAAAGAAAAGTTTTGCCTATGTCATCTTTCGACGGGAGATATGTTGCGCGCAGAGATTGCGTCAGGCTCGAAACTTGGCTCCGAGCTAAAAAAAGTAATGGATGAAGGCAAACTTGTGTCGGACGATTTGGTTGTGGATATGATTGATTCCAATTTGGATAAACCAGAATGTAAAAATGGATTTCTTCTGGATGGATTTCCACGGACTGTTGTGCAAGCTCAAAAGGTGAGGTTTGTTGATATGATTAACAAAAAGATATAATAATTAGTTTTTTATAGCTGGATACGTTGCTTGATAAAAGGAAGACTAGCTTGGATGCCGTTATTGAGTTTGCTATCGATGATAATTTGTTGGTAAGGAGGATTACCGGTCGATTAATTCATCAGGCTAGCGGGAGATCTTATCACGAAGAATTTGCTCCTCCTAAAATACCAATGAAAGATGATGTAAGTAAAAGCAAATAAACACTCTTAACAATAATTAATAATATCGGTCTTAAACAGATTACTGGGGAACCATTAATTAAGCGCAGTGATGACAATGCTGAGGCCTTGAAGAAACGACTTGAGGCCTACCATAAGCAGACCAAACCATTAGTTGAATACTATGGATTACGAGGACTTCATTTTAAGGTAGACGCAGCCAAAAAAGCTAGTGATGTCTTCTCGACAATTGATTCAATATTCCAAAAGAAGTGTCAAGTTAAAGTCCAATCATAACGAACTTAATTCCAGATGAAATACTGCCTATTGCTTGAGTTTGAAAATAAAAAATATAACAATAGTTAAATTCGTCATTTGTTAAGAAAGCAATATTTTTGTGTGGCATTGTAAAGTTCTTTGTATATTTTTACAAAATGCAATAAATACGGGTTATTAACACTATTTAGGTAAATAATAGTTTGCCGTAAGGCAAATATAATTATTCTTGCTAATTCATATCCTAAATAATTTTCTGTATTGACATCCTCAACGTAAGCTGTTTATTCCAAAAATATAAATAAAAAATCAATTGGTATTACTCAATTAGTACATTGTTCTGAATCCTTTATTAAATCTGTTTTTATTTTTGTATTTTAGTTGACTTCGTTTCGATCGCACATTAACATGCGGAATTCCAGACACAGTGTCAGCTCTCGAATATTTTAACAAATATAACTATCGATATAAAATGCATCGATAAATGGCATTGCCCCACATAAATTTCAAAACAATACAAGTGTTTACGCACAATAAAAATGTGTGATCTAAACGTATTATGGTCAGATGTGCGTGAAATCTTTCCAATTTTAGGTGGAGAGGTATGTTTTAATGAATTGACAAATTAAAAATTATTTTTACTTAATTTATGTGAATTTCTAGATAACATCTGCACCGCAAGCTATCAAAGATGAAGTATTTGAGAATGTCTACCGGCATCTTGATAGCTTGGGAACTATTAAAACATTGGCAACTATATTGAAATTGGAAGTTGAATCAGCGATTCGTAATATACTTGTACCAAGATTTTGGAAACACTTTCATCCAAATGTCGAAACACGGAAAGCAAATATTGATATTGGCTTGAACACGGCAGCATTTTGCGATGCAAATGCCGTGTTTCTAACATTTATTTATGCAGTTGATGAACTATACAATAGCTATCAATGTTTAGAATTGATTATACCGAGGCTACAATATCTAGATAAAAATAGTCAGATTATTTCAATTTTGGAGTCTCCCAGAAATACGCTGCATAACGCATTGCTGGCACAATTGCCCCCATCGTTTAACAATTTTGTTAGCGATTTTTACAGCATGAATTTCCGTCTTTTTACCAAAGATATATCTCTGTCGTTAAATACTATGGGTATGTAGAAGATAGTCTCTTAAGTCCTGAACACTAATTTAGTTTCATCATTGTATTTTAGATTCCGAAGTATTTACAGACCTTCCGTGTGCTGGCTGCAATTTCGACATGGACCAATGTTGTTGCGCGAAGCTCACGGAAATGGTGAATGCGACAAATATGAAACTCTTAAAGATGGATTTGATCGATCGTTTAGCGGGAAGTGCCTTGACCACACGGATAAAGCTGAAGATCAAGGAACATATTAACGACACTTGTGTTGGAATTTTCGATAGAAGCCATCTCAAGCAGCTCGAAACAGTAAGAAAATTTGTATCATTCTTAAACGGGATATCATTTTAATTGCTATCTTTTAGTGGATAAACGACTTTATAATGACGTGGTTGACTAGCATATTTACCGAGTGGAAGTCAAAGGAGGAAATTTCGAAGGAGAATATTCCACAGTCGGTTCAGTCTTTTAAAGTAAAGCTTACATATTTTATGTACGAAACCTTTGCTCAAAATGTGATTAGTCAGTTCTTCAGCATCATTATAGGTATGTTAGGTGCATTCAAATTCATCACCTACTACAATTCAATATTCTCATAATTCTGCAGACTATCCAGACTCCTCGCCCGCCATAGATGATTTAAGAATATGTATGGAGAAAATAGATATGCGTGTTTACTTAACTGAATCGTTAAGAAGTTCCCTTGAGGCAAGAATTCTCCATCCCGGTGTTAATACTATGGATATATTAACCGGCTACGTAGCTGCTATCAAGGCTATACGTCATCTCGACAGTACTGGAGTAATATTAGAGATTGTCACAGCCCCCATAAAAGATTACTTACGTAAACGCAATGATACGGTGCGACGCGTTGTAACTGGTCTGACCGAAGAAGGTCCGACAGACCTATTTGAAGAATTGGCTAAAGGAGAGCTTGTCAAATGTGGCAAAGATGCTAGCACTAATGAGTTTAGTAATTGGGAAAATTGGGAACCGGATCCTTTTGGAATTGATCCAAATGTCTCGAAAATTGTACGATCTGCTGATATTATCTCAATGGTGGTGGATATCTATGGAAGCAAGGAATTATTTATGGTGGAATATCGCAATTTGATGGCGGACAGGCTATTATCGCTGCTTGATTTCAATTCCGAAAAGGAAATTCGCAATCTTGAATTGCTAAAAATCAGATTTGGAGAATCGGTCTTACACAGCTGCGAAGTGATGTTAAAGGATGTCACTGATTCGAAACGAATCAATGCTCACATACACGGAATCACAAATACGGAGGAAAGTAAGGAGCAAAAACAAAACTAATAGCAGTTAGCAAATATTTATGAGCAACGTCCTTTCTATTTCCATAGCTCCGCTATTTGATATTTCGGCTCTGATAGTATCGGCACAGTTTTGGCCACCGTTCAACAAGGAGAACTTGCAGCTGCCAGCTGAATGGGAAAACGAGTTCAAGAAGTTCACCAAGTCTTATGAATCCTACAAGGGTAACCGTACACTTAATTGGCGTCCAGTGACAGGACGTGTCAATATCGTCATTGAAATCGGCGACAGAGTGCTGGAAATGACGGTGCCGCCCACGCAAGCTGTGATAATTTACCAATTCCAGAATAAGGGTAAGAACGGAGAGAAAAGTGTAGCTGACTTAATTAAATCCAATTGAATTCCAGATGAATGGAGCTTGGAAGAGCTAAGTAGTCTTATTAAAATACCGCCGTCAGCATTAAGACGAAGATTAGGTTTTTGGCAAAATCACGGAGTGATTGCGGAGATAGAACCTGGAGTCTTTGGTCTTCTAGAGAAGGAAACGGAGAAAACGCAATTCGACGATGTCAACATTACGGACGCTGATGAGGAGGACTTGGAATCAGCTATGGCGTCCGCCAGTGATCAGCGGGAAGAAGAACTTCAAGTAATTGCTGCAAAATTAATAATAGATTTTTATAACAATTTAATGTTAAATCCTTTTAGGTTTTCTGGTCCTATATTGTCGGAATGCTTACAAACCTGGATTGCATGCCGATTGATCGCATTCATCAAATGCTTAAGCTTTTCGCATCGCACAGCGGAGGCGTGGAGTTTACTCAAGACGAATTAAAGCACTTTCTGCAAAGGAAAGTACGCGAACACAAACTTTTGTTTTCCGGCGGCGTTTATCAGCTAAATAAAAACAATTAAAGAAATTTAAATAAGTAGTGGATAAGTGAACCGAAACTAATGTTGGGAATATGTAAAACATGAAGATTAAAGTTTCAATAAAAGCATAATAAGCATGGAGATAAATAAGGATATATGTATAGTGCATTGCTTGAGCACACACAAGATAAGTGAGTGAAGTATTTCTATGCATTTATTACACAGTTTCTACAAATTCATCAGTACGCATAATATTATAATGTGATTTTACAAGATGTGTGTTTCTATTAGGATTCTTCTCGCATTTGTTTCATGAGTTTCAAAGCTGGAAACCTATTAAATGTTTTTAATAAATTTCAATATAACTAAATTATTTAATTAGAGCCATTTGACGATTTTGTAGAACAATTCCCGCCCAAAATGTACATTGATTTATTTGCGTCCCGTTCGCTACCATAAATCTTTCCAGCTTTCTTTGCCATCGATCCTAAAAGGTCTTGTGACATTTTGTGGGCCGATCTTAATGACTGTGCCCATTCCTTCAATCCAATTTCATCCTGTACCAAGATTTGTTATATGTAAATTGAAATATATAATTATTATTATATGACGTTTACTTACAGAGTTGGTTAAAATGATACGGCCATCGCGGCTGCCGTCATTGACACGAATTTGAATACACTGCTCGTTTTTATAGAGAACAAAATCAGATGAAACATCTTCAACTTGGTCCAAAAAGATAAGTTCCGGTTTGTTATTTCCACTCTCCGAATATAGTTCCAAGCTTAAGTAATCATTACGAGAACACTCTTAGATTTAAACTATTAAAAATACGTTATTCGAAGTACATACCGATTTGGATATAGCTTGGCGTATTTGGTTTGCCATAACGATGCAAATGATCCTCCCAGTTTCTTGATATATCCATGTAATATGCAATCCGATTCTTTTTCATCTTCGAAGTGTAGTTTCTGCTTGGACTTCTTCTTTTGCTCAATTTTATCGGTTTCTGTGTTTATTGTTTCAAATACTGTTTCAGCCACTTCCTGCTGCCATCTGAAAGTCAAAATATAATTATCAAACATAATTATCGATTAATCGCAGCATAAACACTAACCTTTCGGAAATTGTTAACGAGAAATGCTTGTAGAGATCCTGATCATTGTCATTTAGCTTAATGCCTTTGGTATCTTCCTCATCGAAAGAGCCAATATCGAACGCATCCGCTGCGTTTACCTCGCCGCGCGGCGGCACCAAGGGTGGAGTGTATTTTTGTATATAAACTTGATGCCAATCGATGCCAGAAAAGAAGCTGTGCATTTTCACTTCATCGGCGCTGAAAACCAAACAGTTTTAAGTGAAAGGACTATTCGAATTTAATTCAATATTTACCCATTTCCCATGCAGCCAAGACGCTTTGGTACATCTCTTTGAAGAAGCAAATCCAATAAGTTTCTTAATTCTGCTGAAAACGAGTCTGGAAGCTCAACATTCTGTTGGATGAAGTAAATATTTGCAATAATTATTAACAATTATATTATTATAATATATAGCCTACCATGGTCAAAGTCATTCTGTCGATCTCATGTTTATCCTTAGTTTTGTGTTGTCGAAATGGAGAATGCCCCTTGAGGAGTTTGTATAGCATGCAGCCAAAGCTGAACCAGTCAGCGCATGAATCATAAGAGGTTCCTTTAGATAATACTTCCGGTGACATATATCCGTGGGTGCCGACAGAGGCGTGCGGCTTCTTTTTCGAAAAATCGCATGCCAAGCCCAGGTCCGATATTCGAATGTGTCCATTCTCATCCAGCAAAATGTTTGCAGGTTTCAAATCGCGATAGACAATGCAACGCTTATGCATATGCTCCAAGCCCAAAATTACCTACAATTTAGGTAACATTTTTTCATTTGTTATATTTACAACAAATGTTAATCCATTACCTCGGCTGCATAGAATTTCATTTCATCCTCACTGAACACTCCATGCTGCGAGAGATGATAATGCAAATCGCCGCCATTCATTAAATCTAATATAAAACAAAGCTTGTCGGGGGTGTGAAAGGCATACGTCATGCACACGATAAATGGGCAATCAATCTGAAGTTCAAAGTAGACAAAGTTAGAGAAGAAGAAAAATCGCTACATTTATCGAACTTACTCCTGTGCTGACTGCTTGCAACATGTTGCGCTCATTCAAGGCCAACATTTCGCCTTGCTTCATTTTGATGCGCTTCTTGTCTAAGCACTTCATGGCATACATCTTGCCTGTATCCGCTTTTCGACAGCCATAAACTTCGCCAAAGCCACCGCGGCCTATTATTCTGTGCACGCTGAAGTCATTCATTGACAACTAAAAGTATTCAATTCCGATTGATATAAATATACATATTCGACAAACACTTTCGACCACATACTTGTATATTTAGTTCCAGGTTCTTCCATTGGCAAAATCGTGTAAACTTGTCGCTACAAATAAAGCACAATTAGTTTAACATTAATTCGAGATCTTCAGACGTACCTCTCCAGAAACTTTTTGAAAGGTCTACCCTTAAGTTGACCAAAGATTTCCTCCATATAAGGCTGTTAGCGAAATATAAATGATTAATCAATCGATTTGGAATGAATTTCGTGTCTTACTTCAAATAAATTCACAGGAACTTCATTTTTCAATAAATATTTTTGGACATTTGCGACAGCATCTTTGGAGTATTCCTAGAAGACATCAGATATAAAATATATATGATTATTTCATTCCCTTTGACGCATCTCCTGTGCTTACATATGTGTGAGATAGCATCTCTTCCATGATAAAATTATCATATATTTCTCTGGCCAGCTTTTTTCGCTCCTCGAAACATTCTGTTTTCTCGAAGTTTTTGATCTGCGAACATATTTGAATTTAATTAGGATTTTTTCAAAGTAATTAATTGGAAGATCGTAAATACCTGTTCATAAAATTTTAACTGTTGTATTGGTTCCTCCGAATCGTTCTCACAGAAATCTTTAAACAGCAAATAACCTAGGGATAAATTTAGCATTAAGATCTGAGAGCCTCGCAGCTATTGGTAATAATTTACCTATAATTTGATTGAAAATGTTGTGAAAGTTGAGTTCATTTTCCTTTTCAAGGTATTTGTACATCACGCTTCTGACGCTGCAAAGAAAATTTTAATAGTTCAGTTTCGAAAGTACACTTTGGATTACTAACTAAGGACAAGTACTACGGATTTCTACTACATCTCTACTGCTACAATTGATTATTTAAGTTAATTAAACGCAGATGTCGTTTTAAGATCGACATTAGTCTAGGAAATTTTAAAGTGTTAGTCATGGACTATTTTGGATTAATTATGTAACCAAAGATTGATTGATATACCTAACTTCAATTACTAAGGTTTACAAATAGAATGTGTTACTGTACATTTTATATTTAGATAAGAATTTTTAGATGAAAAAATATTAATACATAACCAATTACATCTATGTTCATATGGATCCGTAAGAAAGCGGATCGCTTCCGTATCCAATCTTCCAGCCGATGGTGCCCCCATTATGGATAATTAGTTGTCTTTTACGGAAAATATTTGCATACGCAATGGACGCGCTTTTTGATACAAAATTCATTCATTTTCTCATGCATTCCTGTCATAATATCCTCTCGCAACATTGCGAAAAACTAAAAAAATTAAAAACGGGGAAAAAAGGTTTTTAAATTAAGCAAATTATAAACGCAAGCAAAAATATTTTATACATTTACTGCGATTCTCTCTAAATTTAGTTGGTCTTTTAAAGCCGACAAAAATAGATTAGACCCTATGATAGTTACGGTAGATCCCTCTAGCCTATGCATTTTTAGGATTAAGAGTTTCCGTTAAATCGATGACAAAACCTTTAAGATATTAAATGTTTTAATCTTCAGTTATAAAACAGACTTCATTTAAAAGGTTGTATATGGGTACCAGAACAGCAGTTTGAAACTCAGGAGTGACGATGAATCACCTAAAGACTTTCTTTGATGTGAACGCAGATTTAGCGAGCCAATGACATAAGAATTTCGTATTCACCTAGCATAACAGCAGAGGTATTTCAGGTGAGTCACCTGCATATCTATTAGGTTTGGAATTCAGGTCTGTGATTTTTTTGAATTTCCTATGGACCACTAAGGCCCATGTAAGCTAGCAACGGACGTGACAATTCGTACTTTAACGGTATTTTAGCTTGGGTTAATTAGAAAACGTTATTGCTTTGCAGTTTTTTTTTTTTTTTTCATTTTGCATGCATTTGTAGGGTTTATTTTAAATGTCTGTCAGTAGAGAGTAATGCTTATAATATATATGTATATATAAATGAACGTTTTGTGTATACTTATTTATAGCAATTGAATGTGTATTCATAATTATGTACATATGTCCTAAAAACCTTTTAGTTAGGGAAATTAATTTCTTTGCAAAACTGTGCCATGCTTCAGAAACACCAAATGTGTACATACTTTTTGAAAACATACACACCTACACATAAACATATGTAAACAAAATAGTCCATTTATGTATACTCTTGTGAATA
>JABVZY010000002.1:17839254-17854384 GCA_020883555.1 Drosophila nannoptera
TACAGTTTTATACGCATACAGCGATTCTCTTGGCGATACATTCAACAATTTTGAAAGGTTTTTTGCTAATCCAATTATCTTATTATGTTTTCTCCTATCCTTACTCAAGTATCAATATATATTTACACAGCCTAATGCATTCCATTGCACACTCATTCATTTAATTGGAATACATATATACATACATACATATGTACCCAATTTGAATAGACTTTAAAATGAGTACCTGGGATCTGGTAAAATCAACTTTTTACTGGCTCTTGCGGCTGGTGTGCACTTTGACTTCTCCATAGCCATTAAATAGCTGACATCAGCTAAAACAGCTTCCAAATCTGCCATTTCGTTAGTTTGTACAATATGTGTTGTTTACGTTTATTCACAAGTTCTCCTTAAGGATATATCAATTTTATGGCACAAATTTGATTTTTATTTTTAAAGCACCAAGTAATATGTATATGAAGCAATATTACATTTGCTTTTGTCGCAAATACTGTAAATACATTAAATTAATTTAGGCTCTTTTGCCTGAGCTTAATAATATATATCTTGTTTTGAACACGACTTTGCAAATGCCGTTTACTCATGCGTATATACAAAAGGTATTTTAAAGTATCAGTTTGTAACTGTGAGTACCTTATCGTACTTTATTATATGTAACCATTAACTCACAACAATAATCTTTCAGCTTAAAAAAAGCGGTAGCCCATTGATTTGCCGTTAAGGTTCAAAAATGTATAACACGTTGAATAATTTATTATATTCAGAACTTATTATCAGCTAAACATGTATAATACAAATTAATTATATTAATAATTTTAAACACCACGAATGATAACTGTAATAGTTTTTTCGTTATCATTTCAATTTGCATGTCCAAATATAGTTTTCAAAAATATAAGGTTGTGCGTATTTAATAAATACAATAATATAATAATCTAATAAGCAATAATGTGTATGTAATTAGAAATAATAAATATTTGTACACTACCAAATAACGAATAAATACTTATCGACCACTCTGTAAATATATATCGGTGCAATTCACATCACAATATTTATTATCCTATCTGGCAAAATTACGCCTTCAGCTAGTGTAAATAGGAGGATTGCTATGGATCGTAATAAAACAAATGCCCCTAATAGGGGCCAAAAGAAAGTATTATTGGGAGCAGAACTGTTTGCGTTAGGGACCAAAGGCAGCCGCGATGATTCGAAAACGAAAATATTACCAATTAAAGGAATGCCGGGATCTAGTAGTAGTTCGTCTGACAGAAAAAGAGAGGCTTCATCGAGTCTTGGAAGTCATCCTAGTAAAAGATTTCGAGTTAGCCTTAAAGATGGATGCCCCGATATGACCACCACAAGTGGCATGCTTCACTATGAGATATGGGAGCAATTAGCTGAAGATTGTGATTTATCAAATGTGATCGAAAGCATTTATACTGCAATTGAACAGAACGACAACGAAGTTGTTGTGCGCATGATTTGTGGAATAATTAGGCATGCAACACTGAAAGATGCGTCCAGATCCAAAGTGGACAGCGTTGCTTATCTAACTTTGCTTTACCTTGCCAAGCTACAGCCACAATTCTTCAATAATGATGTTGTTGCTTGCGCTCTATTGTCATTCTTGCGCCGAGAATCGAATGTTAAAATGCGTTATAATACAAATCTTCACATACTTTTCACAAATCTACTTACGCGAGGATTCTCCGACATCTCCCAATGGCCAGATGTTTTGCTGCGCACCTACGTAGACGATGCGGTCAATGAAAGATTTTGGGCTGACAACGATTACTGCGCCCCGTTTGTCAAAAATGTTTGTGCGGCCTTCAAGACAAGGACTCCACATCTCAGCCTACTGCGCTGGGATGTTAACACAACAGTTACATCTGGACAAACGCATAGGGAAAATATCACAATAGATGATGATTCCGGCGATAATTCCACGCAGAGCTTGGACGCAAGTCCATCGTTGAATTTGGAAACCGATCAAACCGGCGATGCCATATGCTCCGTGAAATCCAGATTTGCAGATAATATTGTGCAAAAGCTGGTTAGCGATGCAATACGCGATCAATTGAATAAGAGGCAGCAACAGGATAATTACACTAGAAATTTTCTCAAATTTCTCTGCACCAGCTCAGGTATTGCTGAGGTGCGATGCCTGAGCATCTCGCGCTTGGAATTATGGATCCACAATGGCAAACTTGTGAAATTCGCCCAGCAATTGTTATCATATATATGCTTCAATATTAAGGGGAAGAATGCACAAGATAACGAAGTTCTGCAAGTTTTGGTTAAAATGCGTCTGAAAACGAAACCCCTGATCAACCACTATATGTCGTGTCTGAAGGAAATGATCCATTTGCAGCCAGATATTCTAAGCACAATTATGAAGCTTGTTGTGCAAAATGAACTGTCGAATACAAGAAATCCAAATAATATGGGAATGCTGGGTAACTAGTTCGTATTCAGTGTTTTATATTTTATATTAATATTAAATATTTTCCCATTTCACAGCAACGATGTTTCAAACATCTCCAGATCAGTCTGCAGTTAATCTAGCCGAAATATATCAGGAATTTTTACTGCAACGCGACGATTGCTTGAGAACTTTGCGCGTCTTTTTAAGGGAACTAGTGCGAATGCTGCGTTTCGATGTGAATCTTGTGAAGTTTGTTAAAACCTTTTTAAGCGAACGAGAGGAACTAAATCAGCAAATTGAACTGTTCGATTTCAAGGATCGAATATTCCATTCTGTTGTGGACATCGTTTGCCTATGCATGTTTTTGTCGGCCACTCCTCAGGCACGCGAAGGAAGTCTGTCACTGAAAACTAATCGTGATGTTAAGAATAATCCAGCTCTGATACGGCTTTACAATCAAATGTCCCAAATACAATTGGATTCGGTGTCGTGGATGTACGAGACAGTGCCGAATCTATATAAGATTCCAGGAAACGAATACCATCAGGCTTTGCATAAGGTACTCTTGCTGGACAATCCAGAGCAGTACTCTCGTTGCGATCAGTGGCCATCGGAGCCAGAAAGAGGGGCTATTTTGAGAATAATATCGGAAACACCCATTCACGAAGAGACTTTGCTAAGAATTATATTAATCGGCATCACGAAAGATATTCCGTTCTCCATCGCAAACACCTTTGATATATTGTTACTTGTAATCAAGAGGGTTTCTGGAATGAAAGCGACGGATTTTCCCGCAGTTCAAGCTAACAAATTTGACATCATTGACTTTCTGTTCAGCATGTCAGAATATCACCATCCGGAGAATATTCGGCTGCCGGCGGACTACGAACCGCCGAAACTAGCCATTATCGCGTTCTATTGGAAGGCCTGGCTGATTTTACTTATGATTTCGGCCCACAATCCGTCGACTTTTGGCGCATTCTGTTGGGATCATTATCCAACAATGAAATTGTTAATAGAAATTTGTATTACAAATCAATTTAATAATTGCGTCACGCACAAGGACGAACTGCAGGTATACACTAGCCTACAGCTGCCTTATATCTTTTTCATACAAATTCGACTTTTGAATTTCAGATAATTACTGTGGAAAGGGATCATATTCTTCAATTTGAAACCTATTTGGCAGCACAAACATCTCCACATGCTGTAATCACAGAGGAGAATGCGATTTTAATAACACAGCTAATGCTAATGGATCCCATGGGTACACCCAGAAAAGTGCCTAATTTAGTTCTGGATCAACTTAAGTATCTAAATCAAACCTATAAATTGGGTCATTTGTTTTGCCGGTGCCGAAAGCCCGACTTACTATTAGATATCATTCAGCGGCAAGGCACAACACAGTCGATGCCATGGCTATCGGATTTGGTCCAGAACAGCGATGGCGACTTTAGCCACCTGCCAGTGCAATGTCTTTGCGAATTTTTGCTATTCAATGCGCACAGTATTAACGAGGAGAATAGCCGCGATGCAGAGTTGGTGAATTTCATAAGAAATCTGATAATGGATTCTAGCTATAATAATCAAGTAGTTTGCGAAGTACTCGATTATATATTTCGGCGTTTGTCATCAACCGTTAAGCAGTCGCGAGTTGCGGCTTTATCTGGCCTGAAGATAATTTTCAAAAATTCGGGAAAATACGAACATGAATGGCTCTTGAAATCGATTCAAGAAATACCACATTTTATGGAGGCCAAAATGTACATAATTCCTCAGCTTCGAGCTGCATGCCAGGTAGAAAATTGTCCAGAATTGATAATGGCATATATACAATTTATAACAAAGCACACATTGAATGATCCGGTTAACGAGATGTTGGATCATGTGATCGATATGGCCCAATTGATTGTTGAACGTAACACCATGTTCCAGCATATAATCATTTCACAGGAGGATTACAATTTGCAGCCGGATGAGAATCGAATTCAAACATTAAAATGTCTATTTGTGATGTTCAACAATTATATTATCAAGCTGAGAGAATTTCACGAGCCCTACGAATGGACAGAATATCCGGATTTATTGATGGTTCAATTCGAGGATGGAATACAGCTACCTTTGCACATCAATATAATTCACGCTTTTATAATTCTCTTAACGTATTCGAGCAGCAGCATGCCGGAGTCAATACCAATTCTGGATTATTGGTTCCCTCCAGGACGACCGGCGCCGGTGGCATTCTTACCTACAATGCCGCAAGAGCAAATCCAACTTTTGCCCGATTGGCTAAAACTAAAGATGATACGTTCTTCAGTGGATCGTCTAATAGAAGCTGCCTTGAATGATCTAACTCCCGATCAGATAGTATTGTTTGTTCAGAATTTTGGAACACCTGTAAACTCAATGTCCAAACTATTAGCTATGCTTGATACTGCGGTATTAGAGCAGTTCGATCTGGTCAAAAATGCCATATTAAACAAAGCCTATTTGGCCCAGCTTATTGAAATTCAGCAGGCTCGAGGAGCGAAAAATGGTCATTATACTGTGCAAGCATTAGATCTGCATTCACATTCACAGACCGTTCCCGATCTACCGAAAATTAATGCGCATGTTCAAGAGAATTTCCATATGACTAATTTCGATCCAGATTCTGTACAAAGCTTTGGTTCCGAAACCCGGACAGTCCAAATTCTGCTTAAGAGCCCAAACAATGACATAACTTCGACTATGGACTATCGCAACTTGATTCATAATTTATTGGATCTTGTCGTTTGGCCAACGAGAAGCAATGATGAGCTCTTAACTTCAATTGGTGTGATTGTTAATCGGACATTAATGGATTATTCGTGTACGGAGAAAATAAATATTATTTCGGCAAGCCGCGGTGCATCGACTTTGCTGCGAGCTTTCTTCAGCTGCAAACTGCCAACTGAGACTTACCAAACGATGGAAATGAATTTAAAACAGAATATACAAATTTCACATCAATTGGGCAAATCACCGATTGAAATTTTCAAATCAGAATTGTTTCTGAATAGTTTAATATTCATGCTGAAGAGTTCGTATCAATTGTATTTTGTGAAATCGCAATCGCAAAGCTCGTTATTCCAAACAAAGGTGATTGTCAGAGAAATGATACAGAACTTAGAGAAGCTGAGCAATGAGAAATTATCGTGCGATCAAGTGAACTATAATATATTCAATAATGGATTGTTTATTGATTGGCTTGCGGAAGCAGATCCAGAGATAATATGCACGAAGCTCTTAAAGGAAAGCTTTTTATTCTCTAAATCGTGCAGTGAATTCCGTTTCTTCCTATTGTCACTGATAAATCATCAAACGAATTGGAATACAATCGAAAGAATTGCAAAATGTCTATTCAAGGATTATAGACTTGATTACGATTTTAGTACTGTGTTAAACTATTTCGAAGCTCTGACCACAAACCCAAATCTGTGGAAAGGCAGAGACAAATACATGTCGAAAAATGTTTTGCCCAATTCGTTCTTCAAGTTGGAACAGTCGGAATTGGAACCGTTCGTGCATTTCATTTTATACGAAGGAATCGAAGAGGTGAAAAGCGATACGAGCGGAAATTATGACTTTAAATTGTGTTCACGAATGAACCTGTTGTTCAAGCTTACGAAAAAGGATACAGGCTTAATAGTGAAAGTCATAGAATACGTGGAGAAAAGTTCAATTTCGGACATGTTAAAGAATAAAATATTGCAGCAACTTTATATTATGTACCCGCGCATTAAATTCGTGAAAAGTTTTAGCGCAGATGTGGAATCAAATAAGCTGCAAAGCCTAAAAGGATGCAAAGCTGATAAGATAGCAAATAATTTAATAACTTGCTTGGGAAGTCTTGTGGCGAAAAAAGATTTTGAGACCTTATCGACCGATACTGAACTGCTGCTTCGCAAGCTGGCCGCATCGCATCCTTTACTTTTCCTGCGTCATTTGGGTGTACTCTCATCCGTTATGCAGGGTAGAGGACAAATGAGCATGAAAGCTTTGCGCGAAGAGTATCATTTTCATCGATTTGTCCAGGTCCTCAGGACATTGGAGTTGTTGCAGCCAACTATATTCGACGATGCTTACAAGCATGAAATCCAGCGGACCTTATCGTGCTATTTTGTCTTCTTCAAACACCACAGCTCGGTTAAGGAAGCTTGTCAAATGCTTGTAAAATTCGTTCAGATATTGCAGTCATATATCAATTATAATCCCTCAAGTGCACTATCATTTATTGAACAATATGTCGGAATATTAACCGAATTGGCAAATAAATATACATCAATGGGTAAACTGCAAACGCTTGTGCAAGCTGTTGCCTTGCTTCAGCACAACTCAAATCCAGCCCTGGAACTGGACGATGAAGAGGTGAAGGTGGAATATGAACTGGATGGACATGTGGAAACAAAAACGCCAAATAAAAGCTTTGCAAACGAAATAGATACCTTTGATGTCAGTTCCAATACCCAAGATATTTGCAGAAGTTCTCTCTCCGTTTTGACTCTTGGCTCCTACTCGAAGGCAAACTTCGCTGATGTTTCTCCACATATTTTGGATCTAATCAAAATTATCAAACAGTCCAATATAGAAGAAGTCATCCTAGGTCCGTTGCAAGAAATGGAGTGCTTGACATCAAAACGATTTGTATTTATTAATGAGCTATTCGAGCGTTTATTGGAACTGATCTTTTCTCCGAGCGCACAGATACGATCTATTGCGTTCATTATATTAATAAGACATCTAAAGCATAACCCTGGAAATTCGGATATTAATCAGTGCACCTTAAATGCGTATATTCAGTGTTTGCGGGACGAAAATTCGTCTGTGGCAGCAACCGCTATTGACAATCTTCTTGAAGTGTGCATATTGCTTCAGGAGCACTCCATCGAAATTCTGTGCGTTGCATTTTCGCTTGGCATCAAATCTTGCCTAAATACAAACAATCAAATACGGAAGGTCATGCAAACACTAGTTATTCAAAATGGCTGCTAATTAGTTTTGATTTGCTACAAGGATTTTAATTACATTGAGTTTCATCTAGAATAGATAATGCGATGGACTTAAACTTTAAGGACTTGGAATATAAGAATTTGTTTCTTACAAATAAAAGGTTACCTTTTGATTTTGAATTTCGATGTGGGTCGGTAATTTATTTGCCTATTGGTTTAGCTTATCTCTGAGGAAATTTAAGCAAATATCTCTGTAAAGCGGGGGAATAAAATCTCATTGGATGAGAGGATTTTAGCGTAATCATTGCTTTTCGCCAGTCGCCATTGCATGCATAACTTCTGGAAAATTCGTTACAAATCTATTCGTAGGCATTGGCAAAATAGCAAATGTTTATTTGCAAACTGCATGTCGTGAGCCGCAATTGCGTGCGATTCACTAAGTAGAGGTGTGAAAGGCTTCATTCGTTGCGTTCCCTTTTGAGATCCTCGGACTTTCGCAAATCAATTCTAACCTCACCTTAAACGCTTAAGGCAAAGCAGAAAAGGAAAAAGATCTATGCATTATCTGAATACTGTGAATGATGTTACTTTTAAGAATTTAACAATATTTCAAATTTACAGTCGATATTCTAAATTTATTTGTCAGATTGCTTATAATTTCGTATAACCGGTTTTTAACCGTATTTTCAAAAGTACGTATAAATTAAATTTACATAAAGTTATATTAAATGCGCTAATAAATTTTAAAATGTACATAAAAAGTTGGAGCACAGTGGACATCTTAAGCTTATGTGTGCTTCATTAAACTTTATAAAGCTTATATAAAGCCAAATATCTTTGAAACAAAACAATGTTATTTCTTTCCTAAAATAAAAGTAGGGGTACTCAATACACCGTTTATTGATTAATTTCTTGTTTGAATAATGAAAACTACTAAATTTGCAGGTTTAGCGATAACAGAAAAATCTCTAATTATATAACACACAAATTTATTAAAGACATTTGCATAAAATATGAATAATTTCATTCAAAAAACCTTGTTATTTCACCTACTGTACGAGTCAACAAACAAAAAATCCCAATTTCAACTCCTGAGTACCCCTACTCTCTCAACATACGTATGTAACTCGATCATTGCATTCTTCTGTTGCTTAGGAGTTGGCACCTGTGTACATTACATTTAGTAAGCAAATATCCAAGTTTTTTGGTCTCCTTCTAATTAAATGGTGTTTTTATTTTCATTTCTTTTCGACCCTGTGAAAAATTATCAAATTCTATTTCGTACTTAACGAATTTATCAAAATAAACACTAAAATTTTTAAATAAAAAGGTAACTTTCTTAACAACCATTTAAGTCAAATGTGAATTAAAAAATATTTAAACAAGTACTGTTTGTGCAATGTAACCAATGATTTAAAATTGTGGATATATCTTTTGTTATTTATGTATCTATGTCAGTGTAATTGTTTTTATATCATTACAGCAATATAATCATTCACACATATTCATCCAGCGCCCTACACTTATGAACCCATTTACACGCACCCGTTCATATATATATACATGTGTAAACACGTAACCACATACATACAGACATTTGTATGGGAGTGCATTTGCATGAAAGTGGAGGCTTATTGACTTATAATGCACTTTCAGTCTCATTATATAAATATATAACAGAAATCGATGACATAGATGTTTCTCAAGATTAATTTTAGTTTCCAACGCCACAAACAATAACTCTACCAGCACGAAATAAATCTTAGGTAACAGTTTTAATAGTATTATGTTTCTTGTGTGTGTTTTGAATTGTCTAGCGTTGTTATTGAATCATTGAAATATGAAAAGAAAAGTGAATTGATTTTTTTAAATTTATAATAGAAAACCCACGCCTAAGTCAATTAAATAGTCGCCTGTTACTTCTCGACGGCCCTGAATCCGTTCGTAATTATGAACGCAAAATAAAGTTCAAACCGAATTCACCTTGGTGTGGTGATTATATGCCTTGAGGTGAATATTTATTTCGTTCCTTTGACATAGTTTTGCTTCTTTCTAGATCACACATATTCGATCAATTAACGAGGGTGCTACTTGATTTATGATTTAAGAATCAACTGTAAACAAGCTACGATAAGCTTCCGAGATGTTTCCAAATTAATATGTAATAAATTAAAGATAACAATAATTATATGAGTAATAATGCGTATTGAAACAATTTGTTAACAGTATAATTAAATATCAATAAGTATTAATTATCAGCTCCAAAATCTATCGTTTCTTTTTTATTCGAAAGTTTCTGCTTCCCTGTTTAACCAGATTTAAAAAGTGTGCCTGCTACGTTCTGTACCATTGTAATTATTGCGTTGACTCACCCTCTTTATGTTCCTATCACTTTTCCTTTTACATCCGGTATGAATAAAAACTTTCGACCACGATCCTCAATTTAAATAGTATCATATAAGTCAATATTAATAATAACAGGAAAACTATTATCAAATTACAGTGGAGCCTCTCACCGGTTAGACAATCGAGTGCGCCAATGAGGAATTAATCATTCGCTGTTCAGGATTCGCACAGCGCTTTATGGCAATGACGTTACATGGAAGCAAAAATAGATCTTACCACGCGTGATTATTAGTAATAATTACAAAGTGTTTTACTTAAATAGGATACGCATATGGAAATTGATATAACACTAAAAACAAAAACAAAAAATTACCTTAATAAGCACTTTGAAGGAATATAGATAATGGGTCATGAGAAGGTCCACAGATATTCTTAGCCTATATTATTGATTTTTCTACCGACTTAACAAGCTTTTCTTTATTCTTTGCAGATACAAACATTATCCATGATCGAACGCTTTGAAAACTAAATGCATCAAAATGTCCAGACTCTTATATTTTATTTTAATAATCAATTATGGTAAAAATCAAGAATACAGTTAAGTTTCGATTTCGTCAGCAATATAAACAAGAGTTTCTTTATAGTTTCCTGTAGTGATATCCCGAAATTAACGCAAACTGTTTATGGATTTTTGGACTTCACAACTACGATTGGAAATACCGTTATGGTTTTCTCTCCCCAAAGCTCTCCCCAATTCGGTGAGCAATACTTAAACTGGTAGAGTAAATTATGCTAATACTATATTGTTTGACTTTAGAAATCACCGACCAAAAGCCAGCGAATACCGTTGATATTATAGACACGAAACCGCGCGTTCAGGAACCGAAGGAGAGCAAAAATGGCATCAAGCCGACGCCACTTACCGATTCAAATTCCAATGAACAATCGACAGCTAATTCCTCCATAGTTATTGGCAGCCGTGTAAGTGTATTGAGTACGCCAATAAAATCGGTCGATGCCCCGGAATACGCGTTACTTTCGCGGCAGCCAGAAGAGTTCGCAGAGGAAACTTATCGTTTAGTGAATTTGAATAGTCATTCGAAGCGAACAAATAATTATAGCAATTCGCCCGGACTATTGCATAGGAAAAAGGAGAGCTCTAGCAGAAACGTGAAAGAACCTGGAATTTTGAGTTCTAAAACTGTAAGCAAAACGGCGCTAGTTCATCCGACAATTACACATTCTGAAAGAAGAAGCAAACCTCGGGTACAATCCTCATCGACGCGAGTTCTGAAAACTGTAACGCCCTCTCCGCCGAATTATAAGAATCCTTCGGAAAGCAACCATCTGACAACGAAGAGCAGTCGCAAAAATAGTCGAACGACCAGCGAAAAAAGAAAGTCTTCTAGAAGTAAAGGAAAGAGGTAAAAGTAGCTTATCCTAACCTCACTTTTATAATTTTCCCCTATGAAACTAAATCGTCTTTTTGCAGACGCAACAAAACATCTCAAGTTTCGGTGATACAAGCAACGCCTTCTGTGGTCGAACCGAGTTCGCGTCGTTCGTATAGAACGAAAACGAATCTTATATCAAACGATGAAATCGTTCCAAGCGTTAATCTCAATCAGAATACGTTAAAATTGAATAGACGTCCGGGTCGTTGGCAATATAAATCATCTCCGAAGCCAAAAGTGAACATCAGGAAGAGCTCAAGCAACGTTGCACGAAGTGGAAGTGAAACACAATCTGAACCACCGAAAGAGAACGAATCAATTTTAGACGCAGTTGAAAATAATCAACCAGTCCAAAAAACCCTGGATCTTAACAAGGACCTGGATGCTGTTGGCTCTCAAAATAGCGCTGTGGCGGACAATGATATTATTAAGCCGAATAATTTTGTTCAAACACTAAATGTTGAGATTTCAACACCAAGTAACTTCGTGGATACATATTATGAAATCGCCACAATTAAGAGCCCATATGTATTTCAGGTAACTATCAAATAGTTCTCTCCATCTCTTTCTCCCCAGAATTATCTTGCTCATATATTTTAATTATTTGAGCTCGCTTGATTGCCTTTTTCAGGCTGGGCTCGTGAAGAAAACACGCTTTGTGACAATCACTTCGACTCTGGAAAAATCTCTAAAAACTGATCAAATCGAAGAATATTCGGAACAAGATGGTCCATTGACTGAGAATATATTAGAATCAACTTCACCTATGATTAAACCATCAATGGATGGTATTATTACCACATTGAAACCGGTTCATTATACAGATACTCTTGAAACCCCGGAGCTGGAGACAATAACGGAATCATTTTCGTTCACTCAAACTAAGCTGAAAACACAGATCTTGCCAGTGATTTTTGACAAACTCAATGAGACATCGCATATAACTTTGGTGCAGACCTACGATTATACAAGCTTTGTAACTGTAACGCAGACAATTTCGCCACTGAAGGATAATTTCGTCCCGGCCAAAAACTTTAAAGACTTTGAGGCAATTTTAGATGAAGCGGGCTCAGAAATCAACTTGGATTTGGAATTTGGCGATGAAGGAAATTCGGGACAGTTTGAAGCTAAACCCAATGCGAATAAAAATGTGACAAATCCTGTGAATATGATAAGTCCTATTGAATTAAATAACTCAGATCAATTCCTATTGAAATCGGAGAAACCCGAATTGATCGGAAAATCTAATAGCGTAATAACCACTACACGTCCAATCATAAAGGTTGATACAGTTTGGGAATCATATGTTATACCTCTTGTTAGGGGAACGGACAGCATTCTGAGAACATTGTCAAAGAGTGTTGGTGAGGTTATGAAAACGGAATATGTTACAGAAGTATCCACAGTATTATCGCCAATGTCACAATTCCCATATTCGATAAATCCCTTCTATAACCCATTGTTAATACCGCCGCAGCCACAGCTGATCACATCTACGCAAATTTATGAAACCCTCATCACGGCAACCAGTAGCAAAGTCCTCAAGCTAACATTTGGTGCAAGAACAGCGTACACTACACTATTTTCCACTTCTGTTGTTCCAACTGCTGTTTCTAAATTGGTTACGGCCACTGTTCCAATTCAAAATTCCGGTTCATTCCAGAATTATTTCCCACCCCCATATCCGCCATTCGCGTATGTCGGTTAAAATGCTGATTTACTCTTCTTCAAAAAATACTCAAAACGAATTTTACCCATACGTACATCAATGTATATTAGATACTTAAACGGTTTGGTTTCTCGTAATTAGAATAGTCAAACTAAGTAATGATTAGACGAATTTTACTATCTGCGTGCGAGGAAAGCAGATACCAAAAAAAAAAAAAAGATGCAATCAAATTGCTGCGGTAAAAGCTCTACTTAACATTTCATAATTCAAAAACCTTTTTTAGATTGGTTTGTTCAGTTGTTTTCAAATAGTAAAAATGAACCACTAATTTGATGTCTTGTTAGGAATTGACAAAACGAAAAATCAAAAGGAAGAAAATCAAGAAATGACAGACCGCCGAAACTCTTTAGCATAAAGGAAAATTGAGAAACTTAGCCAACGAAAAACAGGACAAAAAACTTACTATTGTAAAAAATTTTTAATGTTATTACATAAAATCACAATGTGTTAAAGTTGATCATCAAAATAAACCTTGTTAAATCATTTACATATTAATTTTTGTAGGAACTTGTATATTGTCGTTTGTACATCGAAAGAAAATAAATTCAAATGTATACCGAGTACTGTACACCTTACAAAATCTACCGCTCTATGTATTATGATAAATCAACTCTTGCACTTGATTACGAAAACACTATTTTGTAATAAAAACTTGTTGCACAAACTAATATATTCCAATTTTATTTATTGTTCATTTAATTTATTTTCTTAGTAAGATATAAAGGACCCGTTATTATAGAGAGGAGACCACTTAATATATCAATATCCATATATGGTATTACTCAATTCATTTAAAAATTTCATGATATTTTAGATGAATCCATCTGACTTCATTTTTGAGCAATTGCATTAGGGGACTAACGACCATGCCGATATCGATGATATGCAATCGATACATCGTGCAATTTCATCATCGCTAGTTTTTGTATTCCAAATTCGCAACTTTCAGTTTTCTTGCATAAGTTGAACTTGTTACAAAGTCCGATAAAGTACCATCAAATAATACGTTAGCTTGATCATGCAGTGCCCGTTCCTGAATCGCTTTAATGCAAATTATGTGCGCAACTACGCTGAGATCTTGTATCAATCTTATGGAGTTTTCTGTCCAGTTATTGGCAAAGCGAACCATAAGAATGCCCAAAAACAACTTTCTCTTTTAGCACCAATATCATTTTCGGGGCGCAAGTATACAAGGTCATACTCTTCAAAAAGCTATTCTGCTGATGTAAGCTCTGTAATCAATGATGTAAGACGTGGCCATGGTAACTCAAGTGCCATAACGAAACCGAACTCAACTTTCCCTTATGAAAAATTTTTCAACGAACAAATTTTAAAAAAGAAACGAGATCATTCCTATCGGGTTTTTAAACGAGTAAATCGTTTAGCTGGAGATGGGTTGTTCCCACATGCACTTGATTATTCCTCGCAATCGGAAAAACCAATTACTGTTTGGTGTTCAAATGACTACTTGGGAATGTCAGCTCATCCGAAAGTGAAACATGCGGTCAAGGAAGCCTTGGAGATGCATGGATCTGGCGCTGGTGGAACACGTAATATATCGGGAAATTCTTTGCACCACGAACGTCTTGAAAGCAAGCTAGCAGATCTTCATCAAAAAGAAGGAGCTCTCCTTTTTACGTCGTGCTTTGTTGCAAATGATTCGACATTATTCACACTTGCGAAGCTATTGCCCAACTGTCATATATTTTCGGACGCTGGCAATCATGCTTCCATGATCCAAGGCATACGAAATAGTGGAGTTCCGAAGCACATCTTTCGTCATAATGACGTTAAACACTTACGCCAGCTGCTGCAAAAAGTGGATAAAGAGACACCGAAAATCGTTGCGTTCGAGACAGTGCATTCCATGACCGGCGCTATATGTCCCCTAGAAGAATTACTGGATGTTGCGCATGAATACGGCGCAATAACATTCATTGATGAAGTACATGCGGTTGGTCTGTATGGCGATCATGGGGCAGGAGTGGGTGAACGTGACGGCGTCCTATCCAAAATGGACATTATTTCAGGAACTTTAGGCAAGGCATTTGGCAATATTGGTGGCTACATAGCTGGATCTTCTTCTCTGGTTGACATGGTGCGATCATACGCAGCTGGTTTTATATTTACCACATCTCTACCTCCTACTGTGCTTTGTGGTGCACTCGAAGCAGTAACCATTCTAGCTTCCGAAGAAGGACGT
>JABVZY010000002.1:17854441-17866928 GCA_020883555.1 Drosophila nannoptera
GAAGGTATATCTTAGTTCTTGATCAAAATTATCGGTATTCTAAAAAAAAAATTTATATTTTAGGCTTCCCAGTTGAAGAAACACCAAGCCATATTATTCCAATAAAAATCGGCGATCCTCTGATAAGCAGTCAAATATCAAATATGCTCATGGATCAGTATGGACACTATCTTCAATCGATAAATTATCCAACCGTTGCGCGGGGCGAGGAAAAATTACGTTTAGCCCCGACACCTTTTCACACTTTTCAAATGATGAATGCTCTAGTTATGGATTTGAAAAAGGTGTGGGATCAGCTCAATCTTTCAACAAACGTCCCGCTCAGCCCCAATGGGTGCATGTTCTGCAATAGCGACAGTTGTTGGCATCACGACAATTGTCCTGATATGGAATGTGGCATTCCCAATTGCCCGCGTTTAGAGGTGTCAGTCGCAGCTTAAAATACAAGTTCTAAAAACTTGTCTACTCTCTTATTGGTGTTTATGTGCATTATTAAAAAATATTGGTTATGGTAATCATATTTGGTGTTGATAAAACTTATAGAAAAAATGTTATGCTTTTAATTGGGAATTTTCTCGTGCATAATATACCATATAAAATAAATTTATTGATGTGACGTGACTGAGATTGTTTTCATTTTATAAAACGCCATAAAATGTGTATTCTATATATATGTGTATATCAAGGTTAAGTCATACTTGCGATTTAAGTCCGAGAGATATTGATAAATTTTCAAGTGGGGACTATGCCCGTTTAAAGTGATACGCATCACTATTATATCGATGTTTACCGGTGCAGCTCGTGCTGTGCCATCTCTAACATTAAATATCAATACTAACATATGTCAACGTTAAACACTTCCAAATCATAATTGCAATTTCATTACAAAGGAAGATGATAAAAGCTATTTTAGTGTTTAACAATCATGGAAAACCTCGACTATCGAAATTCTATCAATATTTTGTACGTTATGGCATTCAAAGATATTAAAACTAGTGTGTTCAAGGCAGAAGTATACGTAGGCAAGATTCTTTTGTTTTGGTTCTGTTTCAGTTACAAAAATTATATTTGTTTAAAAATGATTGAAGAGTAATGCAACTTATAATGGCTGCCAAATTAAAAGAGTTTTTGAGGCATTAATAAAACTACTGCTATTAAGTATATCCAGCTATAGAATGGAAATATTTATATATGTGATAAATTGATTAATTTTTTATATTTACTTACTAGGATGAGAATCTTCAGCAACAAATCATTAAGGAGACGTTTCAGCTAGTTTCCAAGCGAGACGATAACGTATGCAATTTTCTGGAAGGTGGCAGGTAATCTTATAAGAAAATTATGTTTCGTCAATATACATATGCATATGTATATGTACATTGAGCAATAGTTTTACGACATATTTACACTAATCTCTATTTTTCTACCGTAGTTTGATTGGCGGCTCAGATTATAAGCTTATATACCGACATTACGCAACACTGTACTTTGTGTTCTGCGTTGATTCCTCCGAGAGCGAACTGGGAATACTAGACCTCATCCAAGTGTTTGTCGAAACACTGGATAAGTGCTTTGAAAATGTATGCGAATTGGATTTAATATTTCATGCCGATGCCGTCCATCATATTCTGTCTGAGCTGGTTATGGGCGGAATGGTATTACAAACTAATATGAATGATATTATAACAAGAATAGAAGATCAAAATAAGCTGATAAAACAAGAATCTGGTATATCAGCGGCTCCCGCTCGCGCGGTAAGCGTTGTAAAAAGTATGAATATTCCGCAGCAAATTAAGGATATTAAGCTGCCCGATCTACCACAGGCAATAAAGGACTTAAAATTTTGATCTGAAGTCGCGTGCTAACCCTTTTTTTGTAGTTTAACAGCAATAAGGGCAGCCCTTGCCGCAACAAATGTAAATGCTAAATTAGTAATTTAAGTACTAATAGATGAAATCTCAAATAAATATATTATTAAAAGGACCAGTTAATAAAGCTTTTCAACTTTTCAGCGTAAACATTGTGGGAAGGAATTATTACAAATTATGGCTATTGCAAACCAACTCTAAGCTTAAAGTGGTTTATGCTGC
This sequence comes from Drosophila nannoptera, assembly GCA_020883555.1. Lineage (NCBI taxonomy): Eukaryota > Metazoa > Arthropoda > Insecta > Diptera > Drosophilidae > Drosophila > Drosophila nannoptera. The sequence goes on from JABVZY010000002.1 coordinate 17,856,532, forward strand.
TCTTTCAATTCAATGTGGATTCCGAACTGAATAATACAAAATAATAAGTACTGAGAGGTTAGGTGAACTTTCTGATAAGTGCAATCTTATATTATATGGTAGTGCATCAGTTCCTTGGGAAGAGAATGATTGAGTCGGAGCTTTCCTACGAGAACCATCTGGCTGATATGATGTGTCAATAAAAAAAAAAACAAGCAAACACGAACAAATGACCCTCCCATTTTCGTTTTCTGCTTGATTAATGCAAAAACAAAGAGATTATATGAATTAAAATATTAAGCTGCACAGCTATAGGCCCCGAAATTTTAAATTTATATTTCTGAAAATTTTGTCTAGCTGTTTCCCAAAAAATAATATACTACTACATCTATATAATCAAGTTTGTTTAATAAATGGAGTTTTGTTATTGAAAATGTATATTGGAACGCGTGAGATCAAGTGGAATTCAAGATTACGTTGTAGATTATTTGTTTATATTTGCAATATAAACAGTTGAAAATGATTTTAATATTCAATTAAAGACGTTGCATCGACATCGTGACACCGATCCCAAAAGTGAAGCAATGAGCTTGTGCATAATTGGCGCTGGAACCGCTGGCCTTTGCTGCGCTCGGCGTGCACTCGAGCATAATCAAGTGCCAACGGTTTTTGAGCTTTCCAATGAAATCGGAGGTACTTGGGTTTACAATAATGATACTGGAACAGTTAATGGCATTGATGTGCATAGTAGTATGTACCAGAATTTGCGGTAAGTTTTGCTATTACAATTTTATTAATATAAATTATGATAAGACAAATTTTGTAACATTGTTAAATATCCAGTACGAATTTGCCCAAAGAGGTTATGGGATATCCGGGTTTTGAAATCGGCGGGAGCAAAGAATCCTATATAACTTCTGAAGAAATTCGATTATATCTAAATCGTTATGCCGATCATTTTCAATTACGACAATATATAAATTTTAACTCGTATGTTATTCGTGTTTTATGGAAGAAGGACAAATGGCAAGTAAGTTTTATTCAGAATTTATTGTACTTTATTTTATTTTGTCATTCCAATTTATTATTGTTCTAGGTACTAGTTAAGAACCTGCTGACAAATATTGTGAAATATTACTATTTTGATAAAATATTGATTGCAAACGGGCATTATCATACGCCAAATTATGTACCGATTGCCAATGCGAATCTATTCAAAGGCGAATGTATGCATAGCCATGACTATAGGAAGAGCGAAGTTTTTAAAGGTATATAATAGACTTTGTTTTATCTTTTCAATATTTTGATTAATAGAAAATAAGCAATTTAGGAAAATCTGTGTTGGTTATTGGTGGAGGACCAAGCGGCTTGGATTTATCAAATATAATATCCAGAGATGCCAAACAAGTTACGCTCAGCCATCACTTAGATGACATTCCCAATTCAAATTTTCTTGAAAATGTTTCTATCAAACCTGATGTCCTGGAGGTGGATGAAAATGGAGCCTATTTTATTGACGGGTCCTATAAAGATTTTGATGTAATTTTTTTTTGTACCGGATATAAGTATTCGTTTCCTTTTTTGACTATTAACTCTGGAATATATGTCGAAGACAATTGCGTGCAGATGCTTTATAAGCAATGCATTAACATTCGTAACCCGACAATGGCACTGATCGGACTTCCATTTTACGTTTGCGCGGCTCAAATGATGGATTTGCAAGCACGTTTCGTGTTTAGCTATTTCTACGGCAAAAACAAATTGATATCCCCAGCTGCAATGACTGAAGAAACAATAAAAAAAATAAAAGATCTCTTAAGCCAGGGCTTCAAAAAGCGTCAGATCCATATGCTGGGAAATAACCAAGTAAGAACAAGCTATTACATATATTATGCGCATTTATTTTCTGTATTGCTTGTTTTTGCAGATGGAATATTTTACAGAACTAGCGAATGCTGCACAAATTGAAAATATTAAGCCTGTTATGGCCAAATTGCACTGCGAAAGCAGCAGATGTTTCAATGAAAATTTGCTTCATTTTCGAGACGATATTTTTAGGATAATTGATGATGAAACCTTTGTGAAAATTAATTGAATATTTAAAGGAGCAAGAAAATCAGGAATCAGGATTTTTGATCATTATCATTCTGGTATAATACTGAATACAATTTAAAAAAGAATAATTCTTATGTTGGAGCTCTCACAAAAATTCATAAATAAATAAATTCTTCACGTAAGAAAGGCCATGAAATTGAGTTCCCATTCTCACAACGTCTTTAACTGAATGACTTGGATACCTTAACTGAATTGCAAATAAAATGAAATTCGCTGCGTGTATATTTATTAAAGTCCTTGAAGTAGTAAGTAATATAGCTATATTATAGAACATTTCAAGAATTTTCAAATGATTATATTATAATCATTGATAATGGTGTTAATCAATTGGGTGTTTCAACAGAATGTCGAACCTATGTTTAGTTCCCACCGTTCCCATTTCAAATTAGCATGAAGGGCATTCCCATTCCCATTCATCAAATGAACAAAAGAACCAGAATATTTGCTTCTTATCACCTGTTGCTGTATTTGATGATTACTACGGTATTTCTCATCCCTGCATCTAACTACCGTTACTTTTTATCTCATATTTTCAGATATTTACATTGGCAGCAACCATTTCTAAAAAGCTCTTGGAGAGATTTTCTGAGCGATTAGTTGTTAGAAACAAGAAAAATCTAGCTGAATGGATGCTCCTAAATACAATTGCAATCACAAAAGAAGCTGATGACTTTGGTGACCTAACCTATATAGGCTTTTTATTTATATGTACGATTCTACTGCTAGCAAGGTAATAATTGTGCATTTACCCATCTATATATTTTTTTACTTACCTTATCATTTCATTGTGACTTTCTCAATGTTTTAAATAAAGGATCAAAGAAAAGAAGTCCAACTATCACATAACTGAGATCACATTATTGAGCTTCGGAATTTTGTTTTTTATCATACAAGGTAATGGAAACTTTTTTATACATAAATTTAAGTTTTTTAATTATGTATTATTTTTTCTAGCACTGCTTATATTTGGTATAATAGAGGAATTACCTGATGATATATTACCGTACAGCTATTCACTAGGAGCGGTTACGTTCTTATGTGCACTTCTTTTCGCCATCGACCTTTTCTTTTTCAAAGAAATGACAGATTTCAAGAATAGCATTTCTCAGACAGATGTGGAAAACGTAGTAGAAAAATCCGCCAAAGAAGAATATAAAGTAGAAGCAAAACATAAAAAGGAAGCGAATAATCAGTGCTGTAGGCCGACTACTTTAAATGAAAATAAGTTCCCTAAATACCTGCGAACTGATTTATAAATTCATGTTGTTATTGTTCGCTTTTGCTAACAAAAAGAAATCAGAATTGGGTACTTGCAACTTCTATAACAATTGGATTGGCTCAACCAATTTATTATCTTCTTTGTACCTTTAAAAACTAAAATAATTGAATATATATTTCTTCACATATGGTGAAATCATTTTACATTTCTTACTGAAATTTAATTTTATTCAACATTAATTTTTACAACATTTTTTTCCTCATGTGTATTGTAGTCAACATTTTTCTTCATTATTTCATTATTTTGTGGAGGCATACCAAAGCTTTGATTAGAAACGTTATTGTACACAGCGAGGGCTTGTGCAACAAGTCCAGTTACATCGCCAGGATTTGAAGGCAATATCATAGTATTGTTCGCTTTTGCTAATTTTTCAAAAGCTTCAATATACTGTTCGGCCAATGTTAAGGACGCTGCATTTCTACCATCCTATAACAAAAGGCAACAGCAAAATTATTTTAAGAATCATTGTGGAACATTCTCACCACCCGTATTATTTACGCCACCTTATCACATAATTATCATCTTACTTACCGTATGTGAAAGAGATTTTGATATGGCTTGTAGACTACGAGCTCGGGCATCGGCGACAGCGATTATAGCCGCAGCCTCTCCGCTTGCTTTGTTAATATGCTCTTGTCGTTCGGCTTCTGCAAATGTATAACAAGGTGTTACAACTATTATAACAAATATGATTTCTAGTCTACAAACCGGATGCAAGAATTCTAGATTTTCTTTTGCCTTCAGCAATATTGATTTCAGCTTCGCGAACACCTTCTGACTCTAAAATGGCCGCTCTTTTTCTTCTTTCCGCTTCAACTTGCATTTGCATCGCTTCATGGACTCTAGTCGGTAACTAATATTGGTATTAAAACGAAAACATGTGGATCATAATAAAATATTTGATATACTTACTCGAATGTCCCGAATTTCATAACGTAAACAGGCTATACCCCAAGCTTCACTGGCTTTGTTTATGGAATCTACAATGCTAACATTTAAGGATTCTCTTTCTCGGAATACCTTATCCAATGACATTTTTCCCAGTTCAGATCTCATTGTTGTCTGCGCAAGTTGGGTTATAGCGAATTCGGGGTCTTCAACACCATACGATGCTAAAAGAAAATGGTATTAGACATATTGCTAAATTTATGATAATCAGTTCATACCTCTGTAGGGATCAATTATTCGCAAGTAGAGCACTCCATCAATGCTTAATGTTACATTGTCGGATGTTATGGCGCTTTGTTTAGGTACATCTATCGCGATCTCCTTTAAGCTTTGAACATATTTTATTTTATCGGCAATGGGCACGAGAATATTGAGTCCGGGATCTAAAATTCTATGAAATCTTCCCATACGTTCTACTACCCAAGCCTTTATTAAATATTTTCATAGAGAAAAATTCGATTATTTAATATATAACTATTATGTGTACGTACCTCTTGTTGTGGGACAAACATCACAATTGTGTTCATTGGAGTCGAGGTTTTTCCTCGTGAGTGCTTTATAATGTTAGTGCCGGCAACTAACAATTCTTTCTACAATATCATATCATTAGTTATGCAATAGTAAAATAGTAATTTTACTTACGTGCGGCATTAATCTTCGCGTAGAATACAATAACCTAGACATTTTCAAACATCCAGACCTTGGCACTAGGCAAATAATATAATGTAGAAATCATCATGTTCCGGCACAGGGTGACTCACAATAACACTGTCCGGTGCTAGCGCACTAAATACCGAGTTTCCACTGTCGCAAATAGATTGTGTTAAAAATAAAATTATAACAATTTCAAAATCGATACAGCAAATAGATTCGTACAAAGCACTGACAGAAAGCTAAGAGAAAAAAGTTTGACAATTGGTATTCAAAGCCAGCATTAAAATTAAAAGTACAAAGGGACAGGAACTATAACTATCTATAGTAACCCTTGCACCAACTGACAACAGCTTTTGTAGTTCAACTATAAACTACCTAGTTTAAAAAAATATTATATAAACTTCTCTTGGTTGATTTTAGAGTAAGTTAGCATTTGTATCCGTCTCATATAATATATAAACAAGAAAATATCACATTATCGGAATTATTTTGCGAAAGGTTTAGTATATTTTTTCGCCCGATATATCTTAACCATGTCAGCTGGCTTGTTATCGATAGACTACTGGTATGGTAGACATCATTGTGGTACCATCATAAAGCAATTCGGTTTTCTAACCTTAGCTAATATTAAATATTGATTATATTATATAAATTATTTTTCATATTAAATACATTATTACTATAACATTACGATATTTGATCGGCCATAAAGTCAATAACCAATTTCAAAGTAGATTTTATTCAAAATTGTGTGCTGAAACATATGTAATTATTTGTTTTCGGTCACTATCTATTCAGAATTCAATCACAATGATGCGTGGGACGAAGTTTATTAGGCTTAGTGGATTGCATCACAAGGAGCGATCATGGACGTCCATTCTACGTCGTTTATACGTTACCCAAATGGAATCAAACAAATGCACATATCCTTTTATTCAAAACTGTAGCATTGCGCAGACTGCATCCGAAAACAATCCTGCAAGCAAACCGAAAAATGTCGCTAAAGAAGATAAGGACAAAGGATCAGAGCATCTGGATCGTGCCTACAATGTGCTAAAGACTACGTTACCGAAACTGTTTGTTGAGCCACTTGACTATTCCATCTATAGCCCAAATCTCATATTTCAAAATAACATCACTGGCAAATATACGGTAGGTCTGTACCACTATGTTAAACAAATCGCGATACTCCGAGCAGTTGGTCATTTGAAGTATGCTTACGTAAAATTTGAAATACTTAAAATTACGAAACACTCGGAGGATCACACAGTTCGCATCAGATGGCGAGTGAGGGGCATATCAGGCCTGAAAGTAATGTTTCAGTTCTGGAAATATAAAGTGTGGCAGCTACAAGAAGTGCTCAAAGACCAGGAGGCCTGGTACGATGGATATTCGATATGTTTCCTAGGTGATGATGGCTTAATTAGCAAGCATGTTGTTGACAAAGTAATGCCAGATGAAAGTCGCGAGATCGTTGGTAATACAACTGAGCCACCGTTGCCAACCGGTTCATTGGCGGCAACGGCAGCGGCGTCGCAGAAACTTAACTTTCATACTCATTCATATTTATTGTACCCATTTTCTAAATCATGCTAGATATTAGAGCACATTAAATGTGTTTGTCTACTTAACCAAATACAAAACTTTATTTACTGCTTAAAAGTGTGTGTAGATCCTTTCATAATCAATTTATATGGCCGCATACGGATTCTTTTCGTAAATGTGCTGATATAAGGTTTCTCTTGATTGTATTCCCGAACCGTTTGCATCGAACCTTCAGTTTCTAGGAAAATATCGAAACTATAAATGGTTCGGAATAATTGCGAATAAAGCAGCCGATTGCCCTTCTTTAAATCCTTGGGCTGTAGTGAGTTCGTCCAAAACTCCATCATCTGGAAACATCTAGGTTATTCAAAAATTCAATGACAATGGCGAATTATGTGTCTCACCTTGATAGCGGCATTATTCATTGCGGTGTGCCGACCATTCCAGTGCACGGTTAAATACCAAACTGGAATATCTTTTGGATAATTGCTGGGTATTCGAACAAAACACTCCATCTTAGCAGATCCCCTTACGAGTACAGCCCTATAAGAGGAGTACGTAATTGCACTCGAAGACTTTAAATTGTTAATTAATCCAGCATTTTGAACACAAAATTCGTCGCTGGTAATCGCCGTCCACTGAACCAGACTGCAAGATAAACCTTCTGGAAAAACATTTTCTTTTGATGCAGACAGATCAATATCTTTGTAAGTCAAAGCTCGAATTTGCTCGATTAATCGCAACCACGAACGCCATCGTTGCAAGATGCGGGTGAACACTTTTGCAATCCATTTGTGTAGATTGATCTCGTGTTTGAAGTCTTTCTTTTCATTGACTGTGGCGATGGAGCACATCCTCTGTAACCAGCAATAAGGTTTCCCAAATTTATTTTCCGAAAGATATTCCAAGCACTTTTCTGTCGTTAAATTTAAATTTTGCAACTGCAAGAAAGGTTTTGAGTTTTACACATTCAATGACTTGCATTACTTTTTCACTTACCTCATATTCTATACCAGGAATAGGAATATGATTACCCGAGTCATGGGGAAACAAATATCCAAGAAGATCCTCTACCAAATTTGCATCTCTAATAAAAAAAAAAAAAATTTTACTAACAAGACATTGCTATATTAAATTGATAATACGAACCCTTGAAAATTCGAGTTTGTTAGACTATTTACTTCAGCGCGCACAGTAACACACTTAAGTATACTCCAATATCTAATAATGAGGACCAGTTGAAACGTCTTATCTGGACTTTCTATCTACATTGAGGAAATCGTGTTATCAGAATAAAAAAAAAAATATGTAATTTTCAAGCTTACAGCCAAGTTAATGTGGAGTGGATGACATTTGATAATGGTATCCACCGTTTCACCAACTACTGCCTCATGAGTTGCAGTTTTTTCAGAGAATGAGCGACGCTCCTTTAAGGTATTTTTGGATTCCAACAGCAATTCTTGCATTTGAGCATCACTTTCGTAGCCAACCACGTTGGCAGAAAACGCTTTCTTCGTACGCTCTAGAGCTTGCAGATTTATAAAAAGAATATATAGAGCACGCGGTAGATACTTAAATATCGCACTCAATTTCCACTCAACATCAAGGGTTAACTGCAGAGCATCATGCAAAGGTTTTGTTGAATCCATAAGTGTGCGCAGAGCTGGAGCAAATGAGAGATACTTTTGTGTTTGTTTCAAATTCTCTTGCAAGAGATCCTGCTTGTCTGCAAGTAAGGAGTTATATTGCTTATCGAGTTCCTTTCTTAATCGCAGTTCACACTCCAAGCGATATAGGTGAGTCTTGTGACTTGACATGTTTGTCTTTTCACTGTCATCAGTAGAAAATTTAGCGTCATATTCTTTATCAGACAACAATTCCAAAAAAGTATCGCGGCTTTTAAACTTTTCACATCGCACAATCTCCTTCTTTAGATGGCTAAGTTCGTACAGAAGATTCTGAAGTTGCAATCTGCTCACATCAACTTTTGACTTTTGTAAGTGTAATTCATCTCGTCCGGTTTTTATTTTCTTCTTAACCTGGCGATTGGAATGCTTCAGTGCAACAAACATAAGCACACTTGCAGACTGCTTCAATTCCAAAGCATGTCCCTATATTTCAAACACATTTGTTGATATTTAGTTGAATTGAAAATATGTTATTACTTACCTCATTTTTCAATTCAAAGAGAGTATTCATAGTCTCTTTTAACTTTACGAACTGTGCGTTTAATAAATCCTCCATGTCCATGATATATTCTACAATTGCCGCAAATATTTTCACTCTCCCCTCAGTTCCAGCGTCATTGACGGATGACATCGATTTTCAGCCATCGATTAATTCGTTCAGCTGACATTTCCTCATTACTAACGGGCCGCGATTGATCTATCGAAACCTCTACCATAGTTGTGCCCATCTCTAATTCTTATATGAATTTTTATGAAATTATAACAAAAGCCGATTGAATATAAGTTCTTAACTTGTAATAATGCTTCGGTCATTATATCAGAAATGCAATGCATTTAAGATTATACTGCCGACTCGACGTCTACAGCAAACTATTGTAGAAAGCCATGTCAAGGTAAGCAAATAGTTCAGATTTATTTTGGTTATTACAGATTACAATTCATATTCTTTTTTAATTTAGCATATACCAACACCACCTCCCCCTGTTAAACAGCTAATTACGTCAAATGCAAACAAAACAGTTGGAAAGTGGTTTGTGGGATGCAGCGGAATGGTTTTCATTGCTGTTGGACTTGGTAGGTTAGCAAATTGATTATCAAATAAGGCTAATCAATTGTTTATAAAGGTGGTGTGACAAGGCTAACAGAATCTGGACTATCTATGGTATCCTGGAGCCTTACGGGTGAACGCATGCCACGAAGCAAAGATGAATGGATTAAAGAATTTGAAAAATATCAGCAATATCCTGAGTTTAAACTGTAGGTAAGTTATAATAACAAACTCTTTTTCTCTAAATATTTGTTTTTCTTTTAGAAAAAACGCTAACATGACAGTGGAGGAGTTTAAATTTATATATATGATGGAATATATACACAGAATGTGGGGTCGTGCGATTGGTGCATTTTTCCTAGTTCCAGCAGCATATTTTTGGAAGAAAGGCTATTTCTGTGCAAAAACAAAGAAGATGGTACTTGTCTTGGGAACTTTAATAGGTCTCCAAGGTCTGATGGGGTGGTATATGGTGAAATCTGGTTTGGAGGACAGATTCAATGACCCGAATGATGTGCCGCGAGTTTCGCAATACCGATTAGCATCGCATTTATCCGCCGCATTTGTTTTATATGCCTTGTTCTTATCGAATGCAATGTCCAAGTTAATACCTCCAGAGAAATTCACATCTGCAGCAAAGCAAATACCTAAGATCAAGGGGCTGACACACTTAACAAAAGGAATGGTCTTCCTGACAGCCGTATCTGGAGCATTCGTAGCTGGACTCGATGCTGGCTTAGTTTATAACTCATTTCCAAAAATGGGTGACAGTTGGATACCTGACGATATATTGCAATTCAAGCCAATACACAAAAATATCACGGAAAATCCAACGACAGTTCAATTCAATCATCGTATATTAGGTATATCAACAGTTACCCTAATCACGGGATTGTGGCTACTAACGAGAGGCCATAAAATGCCAAAACGTGCCAAGTGGGCCCTCAACGCAGTAGCTCTTATGGCCTGGACCCAGGCCACTCTAGGTGTTACCACATTGCTCAACTATGTACCTGTGCCTTTGGCCACGGCGCACCAGTCCGGATCATTGATCCTCCTAAGCACCGCTGTGTGGCTGTCGCACGAATTGCGGCTTCTAAAATATATACCAAAGTAAATTAATCAGTATATATAACTTTTA
>JABVZY010000002.1:17869847-17881639 GCA_020883555.1 Drosophila nannoptera
TTACTAGTTTCTTGAAAAGATTGCAAAAAATTTAACAAATAATATACTACCAACTAAATTAATGTTGTAAACCTCATTAAATTGGTTTTAAATTTCACCCACAACTTAAAAGTTTTAGGAACATCTCAAATGACTAAACAGCGGAACCAGAATCGAAGAACTGAACTTTAATTGTGAACTTTTAAATTTGGCGGCCAAATAGTATTTCATTTGTATTCATAATTTGCAACAGATGAACAAGTGGATTGGTTCATTTTAAGTCTCACATTTCATTGTTCACAATTTTTTTTTTTGATGAACAACTCACCGAAATAATGTAACAAATTTCGAATTGGCGTGACGTGCGAAAGTAACTGTTGTTAGGCGAAGTAATCAATTGTTAACTGCGCAGAGGAATCTTGTGCGCAAAAACCTGTATCAAATTAATGTATTGTATTTACGTACATGTTCGTGCGTGTTTGTTTTTTGCTACCCATCAGTGTTAGTTATAGCACTTGATTTGATGTTCATTGATGCAGTTGCAATAGCAGGTTAACGTTGCGTATTCGTAATATTCGCTTGTTTGCTTCAACGGATTGCAATTGTAATTTTTTATATATACATATATTATATGCAAGTGGCATAAGACGCTCTTTACGAAAAATCAATAAAAATCCAACACATTTAATTTAAATGTGCGTAGAGCTTAATTCAAATAGACAATCGATTGAGCTGCGAAAAATAATTACATCGCTATAAAAAATGTATGGCCTGCCCCCAGCTGCGCTTGATGTTAACGTAAGTTCTCAACCCGGTCATGCTTCAAGCTATATATAGCAAGCACGTGCAAAAGACCTAGTGAATTATCACAATATTCGATTTTCTAATATGTATATATACGTGTGTATAGATCAATTTTGCCAAATATACATATATATATACTCTATACTCTATATAAGCCACGCAATTTAGGGTTGGGCTCGTAATTATAAAAGTGAATCGAACTTAAGGCAAAGGAAATGCTTTCTGCCAAAAGTAATTCGCGTGACTGAGTGTGGGATAGACGCCAAAATTTTGCAGTTGTATAGGTTCCGTTCGTCACCTTGTGAAGACTTTTTCGTCCTTCAAATTAGACACTAGAAATGTGGAGGAACGTATGTGTAACTGGCTGAAGACGGCGTGGCTCTCATATCCTTATCTTCTGCTACCTCTAATTAGATATAATAACAGCATCCTTTTTCTTTGCTTTTTGCAGAATCAGCGCTTTCGCCTTCGAGATATTGACAACGAGCAAATCATGTCAACCTTTGGCAACATTGGACATTCATTGAGCATATCAGTGGAGCGATTTATAACCATCGGCGAGATAATCGCCGAGGAAAATACGGATATAAAAGTTGATATGTATGAGGCGGCCAGGGAAGCAAGAGATGCAGGTAAGACTCGAACGAATATTTATTATAGTTTCCCAAAGGAAAAGATTTTCACTTTTCTTTTTTTTTTTCACTTTTATAGGAAAATCTATTGAGCAGCTTTGTGAGCTCTCGCCGTTGAGCGGCATGGAAGTTCGGCATCATATTGAACCGCTGAAAGACTACGGCGCTATCATATTAGCAGCCCGCTCGCTGCTGTCGTCAATAACTCGAATTCTACTGCTGGTCGACATTGTTGTGGTTAAAAAATTGCTTACCGCTAAGAAACGTGCTTCGGAGAGTCTGGAGAAGCTGGAAAGCGTAATGAATTTTACTGAATTTGTACGGGCGTTTTCCATATTCGGAACCGAAATGATTGAACTGGCTTACCTCACGGGACATCATCGGAACTCTTTCAAGGAGGAGCGTCGGCGGGCGCAAATGTTTTCGGCTCGGCAAATACTCGAAAAGTCTATATCAATTTTACTGACCTCGTCGAAAAATAGTTTAATACACAGTGATTGTGTGATTGTCAAGGAAAATCGGGATACTGTATTTTGTCAAATACGGCGCGCGATGGACTTGATACATTTCGTCATCAAGGACAGTATTTTTGATTCCGCCAAGCATATGGCGTTTCGTAATGCTCGCTGCAATTCGAATTACGAGAACGAAAGCATATATACGACAATAAAACGCATTATAAATCTGATCAAGAAATTCAAACTTCAATCGATCCAATATGATTGCAATAGCAACAAGGAGGGAAACAATCCTGCGGATACTTTATATTCACTATTCGATGACGAAGATTGGAAGAGTGAAAAGAATTTAACTGCGATCGGCGGCAATCATATGATCAAAAAGAAACAATTAGCCTACGAGAGTTTAGACCTCAGAGACGAGCTTTCCGTTGCATTTGATAAGCTATTCGAAAAAGCGCATGACTTTACAGATTCACCTTATATAAGTCATGAGCATCGTAAGAACATTCTCATCTATTGTGACAATTGTAAAGTTGAGTTCGAAATGTACCTTAATCACTTGATCAAAGATCAGCATCATGATAATCGAGGCGTTGGCGTGCCCATACAAACGCGCGATCCCGAATTGGGCATGCTCACCTGCCTACAAGAGCTATGCAAACAGCTGGTCATATCAGTGTCCAGCCAAATAGCTGACTTCAATGAATCACTGAGCGTCTGCACGAAAATCGTTAAATCGTTTTATGTCCTGGCCACCGCACATGATCTGGAGAATTTGAACCAGTGTTCGACGAAATTTCACGATTGCTGCGATCATATTTTTGATATATGCAAACTCTTGCAGCATATTGCGCCGACTGAAGCACTGCAGGTGCATGCGAAATGTTTGGCCATCAATCTGAGAATCTACGGACCGCAAGTGTTTATCGCCGCGAAAATCCTCTGGAAGTATACGAACAGCAGCGCCGCGAACGAGAATTTCGAATCTTTTCTGGAAATGTGGAAATGGTTAATTAATGAAATCTCAACGATCGCTAAGAAAATACTCGCATCGGTTGATACATCCAAGGCGGATGTAGATACGCAATTGGAGAAAGGTGAGACCACATTGAAGCCCGGCAAAACCTATCCACCGGGGACAGACGAACGAGAAATGGTGGAATATTCCGGGCTAGATGGTAAAAACAGTGGAGATCCCAGCACGTTCCAGACGAAATGGACGGACGATCTGTCGGATGACAATGACATATTGAAGCGGGCGAAAAATATGTCAGCTATGGCTTTTTTGATGTATCAATTTACAAAGGGCAGCGGTTCATTGAGAACCACCCAGGATTTATTCACGCAAGCCGAATATTTTGCTGAAGAAGCCAATCGGCTGTATAAGGTTTTACGTCATTTTTCATATCAGGTGAGAAAATCTAGGAAAAAAGGAAATCTAATCAATACACCACCAAAAATTTGGTTTCCCTCATTAGCCTTACCAAAACTTCCATCTAATGAGTTTCATTTTATATCAGGTACCTGCTAGTGATAACAAGAAGGATCTTCTAAGTATTTTGGATAGAGTCCCTACTTGTGTCCAGGCTCTACAGTTTACGGTGAAAGATCATACAGTTGGTAAAGCAGCCACATTTGTTAAGGTCGATCACGTCATAAGGGAAACTAAAAATCTTATGAATGTTATAAACAAAGTTGTATCCAAATGTTTTGAGTGCGCAAACAAGGTAATTATTTAATATCTATACCAAATTAGTTTGCATCGTTCTCCAAGATCCATAGATCCTAAGTAGAATTTCGCTCATGGTGCTCTAGGAACAAAATTTTGAGTTCTAAACTAAAGTTACCAGGTAAAATCGATGATCATTGTAGACTAGCGAGGTCGCGAGGTAATCTAAGATATATCCTAAGTAGTATAATGCTTAGATAATGCTCTGGGGACAATAGAATGTAGGTCGACTATTGGAGGACAAGGCGAGTCCTCGGAGAAAATCACAACATTTTGCTAGTGACTCTTTCTAGTAGATTCATCCAATTCTACATTCTAGCCCTGTTGAGGTAGCTAGAATCCAATGAAAGAGTTTATAAAATGGCGAAAAGCTCTATCTTATGCTTATAGGCCAAAGCGTCTGCAAAGCGTTCTTAGCTGTATGAACCTGCCGGATGAGCTGTCGGCCAGGTTTGCGACTTATGGCGAAATGTCATCGCTTTCTGATGATGATAAATGGTTCGATAATATTACCTACAAACATTTATAACTTTAATTATATTGATATATGAAATCTGATGTGTATAAGTTTCACCTTATCTCCTTGCAGTACAAATTAAACCTCACTGGTATTACGGGAGGACTTACATCTGGTTCGGTGCGCGGTGATGACAATGTGGCTGGTGGCATGGGTGACTCCAAAGGAACAACGAGCAGCACGGAGGGGAGTATGTGACATTATGGTATGGCTCGAAGAGCCAAAGGAGATGCCAGACGGACACGCGTGTCCTTTTTGTTGTTTTGAGCCTGGCTGTTGAAATATGAATTTATCATTATTATTGCTACTTAGGTCTATTCTTAAGTATAAAAGAAAACGTTGTATTTTGCTTCAGAGTGTATGTTGTAAAGTATTATTATTATATATATACATATATACATTAGATATCTGTAAGATAAACCTACATACAAATATTTACATATATATTTTACTAAATCGGAAATTGTCACTCAATCATCAATTATATATTCACAATTAATGTACGTGCTTTTAAGCGATCGATCATAAAATCTAAGTTCATATGCTTTTTTGAAACTATTCAATTGTGTGCGGTAGTTGGATGAAAGCAGTTAGAAATGTATTTAAAGATGAATAAAAATTGTGTATGTATAAACTGTGCCTTTAATTGTTTTAATGTGTCAACAAGAAAACCAACTACAAGTATATTGGGTGGTGCAGTTATTTGATTTAATTTAAGCACGGCATGCAACCACAGACCCGGTTTTTTATTTTCGCTCTACCTCTAGAACACAATATAAGTTCCAGATGGCTTAAATATGCCATATGGAAATGGAATTTAAAGCTATTCGCCTTGGTATTAATATGCCACCATTAGACAAGGATAAGCATCAATGACATACGCAAGGCGTTAAGAAATACCCTCCGTCACGGAGTACTCATGGATGTTTATTTTATATTTATCAAATAAATTCCACACACCAGCTAGTTCCACATCCTCTGCACATTTTTACGTCTAAAAGCTAATCCTCAACAATGAATAATCGAACATATGTTTCGAATTGGCAACGCGATGCCAACATACATGCGTGTATATGAATGTACTTTATACGGGTTGAAATATTTGCCTGCTTCTTAAGCTATATTGGTTGAAGTATTTACCGCAAATTAAGCGAAATATGGTGCAAATGACGCAGAAGAGCAAGCAAAGTTGACTATATTTTTACATAGTTGAACAGCACATACCCTTACACATAAATGATACAGAAATCGTAACATAATATAAGAAGTGTATGTAACTGACTAATAAAATAATAAAACTTATTATTGTATTCACAGAACAATATTTTTATATTCATTAGAAAGTTAATATATCTAACAGTTCCAACAAACTAAGTGTGTAACTTACCACGAAAACGTTATCCTGGTTGCAGGGTATAAGGGTATAATATACTGTATAATAACGGGTGTCTTTTCTGCAGCTGCTTTTCTATGCCATATATAGAATTCAATATTGCCAGCGA
Source organism: Drosophila nannoptera (assembly GCA_020883555.1). Lineage (NCBI taxonomy): Eukaryota > Metazoa > Arthropoda > Insecta > Diptera > Drosophilidae > Drosophila > Drosophila nannoptera. The sequence continues at coordinate 17,875,472 of JABVZY010000002.1, forward strand.
CACCCTGTATGTCTATCCTAAGATCTAACGGTATAAAATGAGCAGATGACACTGTAAGCATTGCAGTGTTCTCTTACAACTTGTTGTGCGCTGTCGCAAAACGATTCAAAGATTATGGCAGTTGTTACAAAAATAAAAAAAAAAAAAGTGTTTTTAGTTGAATTCCATTTGTATAAGAGAATTTCAATCTTTTCACAATATAATTTGCAAATAACTAATATTGTTCTCTACTTCTTAGGATCTTAAGTCCTCAGCAGGAAATAGTGTGATCGGAACTGATTAAACAAATGAACTAGTTCATCGAGGCAAAATTTAGGCAATGGGGCACGGAACAGATTAAACAAATGAACAAGTGCATCTAGGTTTAGAAGCGATAGGGCTGAAAATATTAAAGCTCGCGGGGGTTTTGCGAAATGGAGATAATTTCTGTTGCACATGGTTGAAAGAGTTCTTCCAATAATATAGGAGGATATTTATACTCTTATTTACTCACATTCCATTGGAATGTGTATCATTTCAATTCTTTTTCTTTTTTATTTCTCTCTCTCTCTCTTTTCATACCTAACATACTTCATACATTATAAATGTAGACAAATCCAGTATTAATCTAAATGTAACGTATTTTAAGTGCACTACATTTTCTTTTATATACTCATAAATATTTTGCATGTTTTTATATTTATTTTATTCAGATGCTTCAACTGTACAAATAACTCTTGGCAGCTCCTACATTCTTCAATCTACCAGAGAAATCATACTTAATAATATGTTTAATATAATTGCGAAATTATTGGTTCTACCCAATTCCCCAAGAAAAGATTATCCTAAAATGAATTCGCAATCAAAGCGTAGTTTGGACAGCATTGGCGGGGGACACCTAATCAAGAAAAATGTATATAATTAACTAATTTCAACATTGATCATTGCTAAATATCAGTCGAAATGTACAAAATATCTAAGACAATAAAGCCAATTATGTAAACTGAATAAAGATAAAAATTGACGATGACTAACAAAGAGCTAAATCCTAACAAAACATTTATATTATAAGGTTATATTTATTTCACTATTTTTTTTTGCAGCTAAATTGAAATTTTCTTAATTTGCCAAATTTTATTTTTTAAAGGGGTGTAAGTTGAAAAATCAAAAGCAAAATTTAAAATATATGACTTCTGTAGTAAATTTTTTCAAAAATAATATATGAACATAATTTCATCTGTTTTCGAAAGCCATCCTGGAAAATATTGACGGAAAAGTTATCCTAAGGTAATTCTTGATCATAATTTTAAAATATATTTATTCAATACTCTCAACCTTATCGCCTCAGAGTACCTTACGTCATCAAAGAGCAATCGGTGAAGAATCAGCGAGATATTAATAATCCTAGCGAGCTTTGGGGACTCGCTGGCAACAGCAACAACGATCATCGCCCAATGCACCCAAGTCTGGTGCGAAAGGACTCGTTGTACAACAGGAATGGATGGAAGAGCAAACCCAAACGAAACTTTGATGAAATCGATAAGGCTTCCGTCAGCTTTGGCATACTCAATCCACTAGTATAGCTTTAGATATGCCAGATTCGCAGCAAATTCGCTTTGTGTCAGGGGAAAATTGATATATAAATAAAGATTGAATACAATATACAATTGTAAATGTATATACATATATATGGGCATATAGACTCGATATTAATAAAGACAATTACAATTGTTAATAACATGTTTATTTATTCTTCTTTAATGTTGAGTTTTGTGAAAGGTCATACCAGATCTAAATGCAGCGCTTTTATTTTGTTTTTCTTTCTTTCTTTTTTGTTTTGTTTTGTTTTCAAGGGACTATTTAAATACAAATTACATTTGATAATTATATTTAAAACAGTAATTCAATAATATATTCTTCACTTTATTTGTTTGAATTACGGCGATAGGGATAACCTATAACAATTCATATTGACGAAGATGCATCCTCTGAATTATGTCCCTACAATCATTAAAAACTCGCTTTATGTTCTCAGTGTCAACGGCGCATGTAAAATGTGGGTAACAATAGTGTTTACCGTCTCCACTTGCTGTCGATATACGCTGCGCAAATAGATCGAGACATATGTTGCAGAAATATATATATTTACATGAAATGGCAGAGCCAGCTTACCAGAAACTCGTCCCGTATAAAATATTTTGCTCTTATTACTTCTGGGTCATCATTAGATTCCATTATTGCGTCACCTAGTTAAGAAATAATTCAAATTGGTCAACATGAATTCGATTTCAAAGCAAAATTTTCGATTCAGATTCGATTTTCAGTTCTAGCCACTTACTTGGCGTTTGATATTTGTTAAACTCGGAAAAATATTCCGACAATTTACTTTTTCCAGCCTTAATTTTCTCTGCTAACAAATCTTGCTTATTTAGAAAAAGTATAATAGAAATTGTGCGTAGCCATCTAACAGAAAAGAAATACGCGAATTATTTAGAACGACTCTTTTGCATGGGATTCAGTTTAATACCTGTTATTCCAAATACTCTTAAATAAGTCTAAGGATTCACGAAGCCGATTTTGAGTGGGATCCTCACGCAAAACCATATTATAACTTGAGCATGCAGTTACAAAGATTATAGCAGTAACATCATTGAAACACTGAATCCACTTCCTGCGCTCGTCGCGCTGTCCTCCCACATCGAACATACTACATTAGGGAAAAGAGACAAATTAGATCAAAACAAACTACAATGAAAAAATTTCTTCTCCATGATTAACTCACTGAAAATTAACTTTGTCCACCTGAAATCTTGTTTCAAATATTCCAGAAGTCAACACACGGCACCGAAGAATATCTTGTTCATTGGGGGTATAATTTGGATTCTTAATTGTGCTAACTCGGTCCAAAAAGCTGCGTTGCGAAAAGAAAAGGAATGTTAATATATTTAGCAAAAAAGCGCACATTAGAAACATATTAAATTGAAGTGGAGACGAAATTCTAGCTGTAGTGAATTATCGAAGGACTTAGGATTTAACACTAAATAAAGTCAACTAGCTTAATATAGCCGTCGCACATGAATAGTCTTCCATCATCAGTCCATTACATCATCCGATTTTGGCTTGAGGTGCTTTTGAATTTCCTTTGAAGTTTCTGCTGATTACTTAACGATTAGAATATGGCAAGAGCAGTAGATTTAACTTCACCAATCTCTCTATCTTGAAATTCGGTCTACAAAGCTCACAAGCAATTAGTGTTTTGAGCAAGCTTTCAACATACAAATTTACTGGTTCTTTTTATTATTTAGTTTAATTCCAGCATTTTGGAACCTTGGTCCATTGTTCTATAATGTGTAAATGCATCCGTTTACCCAAAAATTCCACACATTGCACAACAATAATAAGAAGTCAATTAATTTAACACCAAAGCACATCAATTATTCTCGAGATTTGCATTTTTATTACTTACTATTTTGCGCAGTCAATTAATTGATATTCATTTGACCTCTCATAGGTTTGAAGGACCCCTTTGTCTTTCCACAATTCTTCTGTGTGTTCATAAAATTCAGGAGGATAGTTAAAATCAGGACCTAGAATAGAAGAAAATATTTTAGAAAAGTTACAGCAAAATAATATATCGTGTAAATCATTTTTAATATAGAGCAAATTTTGATTTGCATATATCTTACTAGAGGCATAATCCTGAATATATTCCACCCTGGGTTCATTTTCTTTCTTTTCTAAAGCTACAGGTGGATTTAATGTGCTCATGGCTCCAGTAATAGTCTGAAAAATAATCAACAACATTTACAATATACACATATGAATTATAACTGTAATAAGCCAATTCAGCAAGTTATGGATACGTTTTCATTTCGATCTGGTAATTTTACACATTGATTTCAAGAGGGAAATACCAATTACTAGCTTGAAACCCTTTAAAGAATTCTTAAAGCCAATTTTAATAAGCTACGGATACAAATAAGTTTTGATCTACTCATCGATGGTTCAGTCTCCTATTTTGGACACTATTTAATATTTCGGAATTTTATTTTCATGATAAATTTCCCACTTCCATGCTATCGATAAGCATTTTCATGAAATCATTTAAGTAACTGTTGTTTTAAAAAAGAACTAGCATATGGAGTAAGAACCAAGACATACAGCTATCGAGAAGAAAGGAACCACAAAGCAAAGAACTAAGCAAATAAGCTGGCATAATAGCAGAGCAGGAGCAACAGATGAGAACGGAACCAAAAAGAATAATAATTACCAAAAACTGCCAGACTAACAGCCGCCACCAGCACAAAAGTGTACTAAGAGATTCTATCTACAACTACTTATATTGATAGTCTACAAGGAAAATATTATAGAAAAGAATGTGTGAATCATATGCTAATGTCATATACGAATGGTATTCAAATACCATTGCAATTTCTTTCTAAACTAAAAATTATGAATAATGATCCATTCACATCTACTTTAATGAAAAATAAAGTGAAATACTTACATAATATTAAGATTTCAGCTACATTTTTGTGTGAACATTTTTATAATCATTTTCATTTTGAAAACAAATATTAGCTTATTCATTGTTATCAGGACAACGATCCTAATCACATTTTTCAAAGTGTTAAATCATCAGCTTGCGTTGAAACCATAAATATTTTAAATTGGTCTGTCCGGAGACCAGACTTTAAATCCGTTCATAGCCTCTGGTTAGAGTTAAAGTGGGGCTTAAAAACAAAATAAAAATTTCTAATGAAATATTTCAAAGCATAAAACAAAAAATGCGTTATGTTTAAATAAACGAATATAGCCTCCAGAAAAACCAAACTTTGCTTAATAAGAATAATAACATTCCACTCCTTTCATATATTTCAAAAATCTAAATTCTAGTCTCAAAAAAATATTGAAAATCTTTAAAAAGATTATTGAATATTGCAAATAAATTATTGAAAATTAAATCGGTCTCAGCTTTATATGTCTTTACATATATGAACTTCGCAAAACTTTTGTACTCCAAGTAGCAATTATACATCTTTTAATGTTTAACCAAGTAACGCCTGGTAAAACTTTAAACTGTTTAATCTATATTTTGTAAGCTATTACTGAAGCTAACCAGATCGAATAAAAACCATTAAATGATTCCTTTATGAACTTTAATTAATACAAAATGAAGAATCTGCAAAGTGAGTAAGTGTACTTACCAATATAGCATCACGAATATTTTTTTTAATATCATCAATTTTCTGTTTTTTCTCCTGTTCAGAAAATCCATCGACGTGCAATATCCGCATTTGTTTGACTATAGTTGATTTACCGGACTCGCCCGCGCCCAGTAAAAGCAACCTGTGTGTCGCTCTATAAAGCTGTTTATCTTTTTGCAATTGCCTTGATATGGCATCGCTTCTCCGCTTTTGACTCTTCGAATCTTCCGAGTTCACATCAGACTGTTTTGAAGTGGGAGAGCCAAAGCAACCCATAGCCGTCCACGGAGTCCACCAACACGTCGCTCGATTTTCTTGGTTGGCGTCGGGGGACTCTGCACCCCTAGTACTTTCTCCGTTCTGCTCCAGTATAACAGAGTCTTCGTATTGCGTACGTAATGTTTTCTCGCCTTCAATTTTCGTTCGGCTCCACAGACTGCGTCAAACTTCTCTCAATGAGATTGCTTAAATCTTAACTATATTAATGCATAAAAAAAAAAAATATATATATATATATAAGCTTGATATGAGAGAAAAGCAAAGATAACGGAAACTAGTCTTATAAGATCTACTCCCGCTTATTTTCAAAATTTCTACTTTTAACACCGTTATAGATTTAATATATATAGTATTAATATATATATTTTATACTCAATTATATGTAAGTTCAATTCTGATTTTCATTTAGTATATTAATTTGGTATTTAATAATAGAGTAATTCTTTGCAGATAAAATAACATATCTAATATCAAAACTATATTCATACATTTTTTTGTTTTCGATTAAACTTCTAAATCAATGGACATCCGAACGTGGTTGCCATATATAGATTCAAACACCAATACTCATACATTTGCATATATCTATGTAAATGTCCAGTTATCTGGACGATGCTAAGCACAAGTTTCGGGTACTGTGTAACAGGTGAAGAGTGGAATTGTTTTGCGCATTCACATCACATACATGTGTATTGGTATTTTC
>JABVZY010000002.1:17885624-17899913 GCA_020883555.1 Drosophila nannoptera
CTGTATGTATTTTTTCGTTTAATCAGATGCTGATACATAAATAAATTCGACTTTATAAATGTAAAGTCGTATACATATGCATGTATATGTATGCATGAGTGAATGTGTGAGATTGGAACAGTTGATTATGCAACACTTGCTTGTTATCTAAATGAAAACGTAACGACAAACCATTTTACAAAATTAAAAATATAACATTTTTAATGCTAGTGTAAGTACAATACATCCATATGTACACACTATGTACTCACCCAAAAGCGTACTGGCACATTCAGTCTTACATTTGTATTGGAAGCGACAATTTTTAGGTACTTACATACCTTACTGCATATGTACCTCCATATGTACGTACAAAATAAAATTGGTACAAGCATTTACGTACATAAATATTTATGTCAATGTGTATATGTTGTGTGTGAGGACAAAACGATAATATACAAACGCGCATACATATGCAGATATGAACACTCAACATACTTAAATACATACATCTATATGTATTGAGGTATGCGTGTATGTAGGTGTGTAAGAACATCGGTAGCTAAGTGTCTATTTTTAGGTAATATCTTGAATACCCGAAATATGTATGTATATATTCATATATATTTTCTTTCTAAATGTACGATTATTCATTATACAGCGATATATCTGCATATGTATGTATGCACATATATAGATGTACAAATATTTGTCTCATATTCTATACGTATGCATGTACATATATTCATATGGATGAGGATTTTTCCAACTATAAGTATATTTGTATAAACATATAAACATGCATATATTGTTCAACATATTCTAATATATTTTTCCGTACAACAAATATATGTATATTATATTTATTTCGTGTGTACACACGTGCATACTCAAATACATATCTACATATAAATAGGAATATATGTACGTAAATATGTCTATACGAACTAAAATATGTAGATAAGTACATATGTACATATCTATATAAATAAATGTCTACACGTGTCGGATTCTTGTTCAATGAAAATTGTGCGAAAGTTTGAACGAAGGATTTCTGGCTGTTTTATTTTGTTTGGTTTGATCTACGCGTTAAATATGTAAAAGGCTTTCAATTGCTAATAAGCAGTGCAACTGTAATATTTGAAAATATTGAAACTCAACACTAAAAATTAACAAAAATGAAAATAAGGAGCTTTTAAATTTTGTATGTCGCACATAAGCTAATATACACTGTACCTGGGATAACGGTTTTCGAAAATATATATGTATGCTATATGTGTGTGCTGAAGAAAAAAGTGTGATCTGACAATAGTCGGACACCCGGTATAAGACCGCATTCGTCAAAGAAATTTGTTTCTTTTTTTGACCTCCAGCTAGGTACCTATACGAAAATATATTCTTAAATAATTATTGCGCTAATTTTTGGTTCCGTCTGTTATTTTTAGGCCTTGTACATATGTATATTTTTATCAATACAAAATGTACAAAGCGTAACGCCTTGCCATACTGCAATTATTTAAAGGGTATAGAAAGCTTTCTATATGCAAATTTTATTTTTCAATTTATCCTCAATTAACTATCGTCGACTTCATTGAATGGGGACAAATCGATGCAGCGACGTTCTAAATATACGATTTCTAGGTCTCAGTATTTGACACACACATGCGCCTTCTCAAAATAGTGAAATTGTCTTCTTGGCTCGTTCATATTTTATGTTTGCATAATTATATATTTATATTATAAGCGAACTAAACGAAATTGATGTACTTTGAAAGTCTTCGGTATAAAAATATTTAGTGTATCGGCGATTGGCGAAAAGAATATAAACTGAATATTAAGAGGATCATTGACATATTGAATAAAACAGTAAAGAATATTTGATTAGGTATAAAGCAACAAAAATAACATTCAAGACTTATATTCAGTAAGCTTTCATAGTAACCCCTTAATATACCTACTTATTGGACAAATTAAGTATTTTAAAATGCCTAATTCGAGTTTTGCTTATCGATAACAAATGTAATGTCAGAACAAGTAACCAAGTGACAGATTGATAATGCGCATAAGGAAGAATAAGTTTCTTATACTATGTGAAAAGCAAACTTTTCATTACATAACTACAAATTTGTACCTTTTTGCTAATGACTGTGGTGCTCTTGAGATTACAGATGGAACAATAGCAATATAATAAAGAATTTAATAATTTTGATAAATAACTTGCGACCATATTTTATAATTTATCAAAATGTAACTATGTTATGGTCAGCTTTTAGGTAGCAGACAGCTTTTTAAAGTGTGTATAGAATTAATAATGATTTTCTCAATTACTTCAGACGAGGTTAAGATTTAGCGGACAAATAAATAAGCAACTCTGAAATTTGTGATTGACGTGTCTCTTAGAACCAATACATTAGTTATCGATAAGTGAATAGAAAAACTAGCAGCCCTGTATTCGAAATTGTCATGTCATAGTCGCAAATACGCCGGAAAATGTATTAAAGAACGGCCTAAAACTATAATCTTGTAAAAGTATACATATATAATTAGAACAAGGAAACCGTGATGGCCACATAATACATAAATTTTGGCAGTAGGAAAAATTAGAAGTACTTAAAACGTGCTCTGGAATAGTTGTAAATAAATGTATATATATGTACTAATACTATTGTATTAGTTGGATAAAAGTGACACGTGTGTGAATCTCATAAGTCGACGCTACGAAGTACATAACTGAAATTCTCTGGTAATGAAAGAAAAAAACAATAATTTGTACATTTTCTAGTTTTGAATTTAATATGTGTGCCTGCAGTCATACTTATGTTTGAGAATATATACCCCCATACCCATAAACACACGTGTCTCCCCTAAACCATGTACATGTGTGCATTGATATGTAAATACGAACAAATTACAGTATAGGAACATGCATAGGTATTAATGTGGATTAGATACCCATACCCCAACAGAATTTAATCTTTACTATCTACAGTCTGCTTGATAATGTCGCAAATATTTATATTAATTTACGTTTATTTATGATTTGCTCCATCTCTAGTATCAGTAATATCTATACTATGCTAGACCATTTTCAATAATTCTTCCAAGATTTGCATATAACAGTTATACGTATGTATTTTGCGTTGGGTATAAACATCTACAGGCAATTAGCTTGCCAGGTAGAGTTTACATGTAGATACATACGTATACGTCGTATGCATATAGTTGTAGATATGAATATTATTGAGAATACTGATCAGGCCATCTGTGTTGGGGCATAAATAAAAAGGAAGAGCACGTCGTAGATTAGGCACCTTAGTAAACATATGGAATTGAAATGTGTTTTGAATAGGCATAAGTTTCTTTTTCTCTCTCCCTCACTCTTCGAACAGTTGTTCATCTAATACAATAATGCGGTTTAAAAAAGAACCAAACGTGTGTCGTAATTGCTAAGTTTAGTTAAGATGAACGATATTTTAAGATTCGTAATTAACTTTTATATTTCGGAATTTTAATTGGTATTAGTAATATTATTAAGCAGAGTTTAATGACCTTTCTGGTAATTTTAAAAAGTCGTTGACCTCATAATCAGGCAAGGTAACAGTTTTAGCCTCGATTGTTGAATTAGAATATGTGAAAAGTTTATTAAATTGGAAGATAACGTTAGGTTTTCGGTTCAGTAATAAGGAAAGATAAACACTAAAAAATGTACGCATTTGAAATACTCTACTCTAAACCTTATTCATATTTTTAGCTTTTAGCTTTAGCTCTGTATACAACATTTTGGCTGTTATAAACAACGCAGTTATTCATGCATAATTGCACAATTGTTGCAGAAAGTGCGCAGTTAGCGGTATTCGGGCGGCCGTGCGTGCCTGTGTATGTGCGTGATTGCGATTATATAGAAGAAAGTTAAAATTTATTAGTGCATAATGAAGCAAGATACCTGTCGGAATTCGAAAATTTTGTATATATTTAAGAAATAACATTTCGTTTCATTGTAGTTAACGTCAATAATAGTTTTAAAATTTCAAATATTTTTCTATATTTTTTAAGATATTTGTACTCGAAGGATAACAATTCAAAATGGAAGACGGTCACTCGAAAACCGTCGAACAAACTCTGAACTTCTTCGGTACAGACGCTGAACGCGGGCTAACCACTGAGCAGATCAAGGCAAACCAGAAAAAATATGGACCTAATGGTAAGCAGTATTGTAAAAGAGTTTCAAATTCTGTTCGAGGCCTATTTAAATTAATTTTTCCTTTTTATTTCCCCCACTTTAATTACAGAATTGCCGACAGAGGAAGGTATGCATAAATATTGCGGAACAACCTATAAATTTCAAAACAAATATCTTATATACTTATCCATTTTCGTCGACTTTTATAGGAAAGAGTATTTGGCAACTAGTTTTAGAGCAGTTTGACGATCTTCTGGTGAAGATTTTGCTTTTGGCAGCCATTATATCATTTGTAAGTGTTACTCATAAATAATAATATTCTATTCAGAGGGAAAATGTGCATATTTGTAATAGATATTATGAGTGAATGAAACAGATTTCTTTTATCTGTCTAAATTTTATCGAAAATTATAAACCAATTACGTTTTATCTCTTCTTTAAAGGTATTAGCGCTGTTTGAAGAACACGAAGACACGTTCACTGCATTTGTAGAACCTTTAGTAATTTTACTTATTCTAATAGCGAATGCTGTGGTTGGTGTATGGCAAGAGAGAAATGCCGAATCAGCAATTGAAGCCCTGAAAGAATACGAGCCCGAAATGGGTAAAGTTGTTCGACAAGACAAGTCTGGTATTCAGAAAGTCAGAGCGAAAGAAATTGTTCCTGGTGACTTGGTTGAGGTGTCTGTCGGTGACAAGATTCCCGCTGACATTCGTATCACTCACATTTATTCGACAACCCTCAGAATTGATCAATCTATCCTAACCGGTGAATCGGTTTCGGTTATTAAGCACACAGATCCAATTCCCGATCCGCGTGCTGTTAATCAGGACAAAAAGAACATCTTATTCTCGGGCACAAATGTTGCTGCTGGTAAAGCTCGTGGCGTTGTCATTGGTACTGGACTGAGCACTGCTATTGGTAAAATCCGTACTGAGATGTCGGAAACTGAAGAAATCAAAACACCATTGCAACAGAAATTGGATGAGTTCGGTGAACAATTGTCAAAGGTTATCTCGATCATTTGCGTTGCTGTTTGGGCCATCAACATTGGTCACTTCAACGATCCGGCTCATGGCGGTTCCTGGATCAAGGGCGCTATCTACTATTTCAAGATCGCTGTCGCATTAGCTGTCGCCGCTATTCCCGAGGGTCTTCCAGCTGTCATCACAACTTGCTTAGCTCTGGGCACACGTCGCATGGCCAAGAAGAACGCAATTGTCCGATCTCTTCCATCCGTTGAGACTCTGGGCTGCACATCGGTCATTTGCTCTGATAAGACCGGAACACTCACCACGAATCAGATGTCTGTCTCTCGTATGTTCATTTTCGAAAAAGTAGAAGGCAATGACAGCAGCTTCCTTGAGTTTGAACTGACTGGCTCCACATACGAACCAATTGGTGAACTCTTCCTCGGTGGCCAGAGAGTTAAGGCCAGCGATTATGATGCTTTGCAAGAGCTATCCACCATCTGCATTATGTGCAATGATTCCGCTATTGATTACAATGAATTCAAGCAGGCATTCGAAAAGGTCGGTGAGGCAACTGAGACTGCACTGATTGTGTTGGCCGAGAAATTGAACGCTTTCAATGTTAACAAAGCTGGATTGGATCGCCGATCGGCTGCTATTGCTTGCCGCGGTGAGATTGAGACCAAATGGAAGAAGGAATTTACTCTGGAATTCTCTCGTGATCGTAAATCCATGTCTTCGTACTGCACACCACTTAAGGCGTCGCGTCTGGGCACTGGCCCCAAACTGTTTGTCAAGGGTGCTCCAGAAGGTGTATTGGAGCGTTGCTCTCATGCCCGTGTTGGCACCAGCAAAGTACCCCTGACTTCTGCCCTTAAGACTAAGATCTTGAATCTGACTGGACAGTATGGTACTGGACGCGATACTCTGCGTTGCCTGGCTCTGGCTGTTGCCGATAGTCCAATGCGCCCAGAGGAAATGGATTTGGGTGACTCTACCAAGTTCTATCAGTATGAAGTGAATCTAACCTTTGTCGGTGTCGTTGGCATGTTGGATCCGCCACGTAAGGAAGTTTTTGATGCTATTGTCCGCTGCCGTGCAGCCGGTATTCGCGTTATTGTTATCACTGGTGATAACAAGGCTACAGCTGAAGCTATTTGCCGTCGTATTGGCGTGTTCACTGAAGATGAGGATACCACCGGCAAATCGTATTCTGGACGTGAATTCGACGATCTATCACCTGCTGAACAAAAGGCTGCCGTTGCCAGGTCTCGCCTGTTCTCTCGCGTGGAGCCGCAGCACAAGTCCAAGATTGTTGAGTTCTTGCAAGGAATGAACGAGATCTCTGCCATGACAGGCGATGGTGTCAACGATGCGCCTGCTCTTAAGAAAGCCGAAATTGGTATTGCTATGGGCTCTGGTACTGCTGTGGCCAAATCGGCCGCTGAAATGGTCCTGGCTGACGATAACTTCTCGTCAATTGTGTCTGCTGTTGAAGAAGGTCGCGCTATTTATAACAACATGAAACAGTTCATCCGTTATCTAATTTCGTCCAACATCGGTGAAGTTGTTTCTATTTTCCTAACGGCTGCTCTTGGTTTGCCCGAAGCTTTGATTCCAGTCCAACTTCTGTGGGTCAATCTGGTACGTGTCATGGAAATTTTTGGCCAACTTATGTCGCATAATATTGATTTTCGATATTTTCTATAGGTAACTGATGGTTTACCAGCTACTGCTCTTGGTTTTAACCCACCCGATTTGGATATCATGGAGAAACCACCACGCAAAGCCGATGAAGGTCTTATTTCCGGATGGTTGTTCTTCCGGTAGGAGAAACTCTTTTTGAATATTCCCAATACTCGAAGCATATTAATTGAATTAAAAGTTCACTATGGTTGTATTTAGACTTGGAAGAGAACCACGACCACCATGACCACGATTTTTTTAATCGATATTTGTTCATATAATTAACAGTTACATGGCCATTGGTTTCTATGTGGGCGCCGCAACTGTTGGTGCTGCCGCCTGGTGGTTCATCTTCTCCGCCGAGGGACCAAATCTAACATACTGGCAACTAACTCACCATCTTTCCTGCCTGGGTGGTGGCGACGAATTCAAGGGTGTCGATTGCAAGATTTTCAGCGATCCTCATGCAATGACCATGGCCTTGTCTGTGCTGGTGACCATTGAAATGTTGAACGCTATGAACAGGTGAGTCCACGCTTATCTGTATTTTTGTATGCTGCAAGCTATATCATATCTGTCTATTATCTTCCTCAGCTTATCCGAGAATCAGTCTCTGGTCACTATGCCGCCATGGTGCAACTTGTGGTTGATTGGCTCGATGGCACTGTCTTTCACTCTTCACTTTGTCATTCTATACGTTGAAGTCCTCTCTGTAAGTTCGATTAAGACGAAGAAAAAGAAATAAGAAAAGAGAAATGAAAACGAAGACGAAAGTAATAGATATAACTCTAAATGTATAACTGTATTTTCTTGTATTTTCTAGACCGTTTTCCAAGTAACACCGTTGTCTGCGGAGGAATGGATAACTGTGATGAAATTCTCAATTCCTGTAGTTTTATTAGATGAAACATTGAAGTTTGTTGCTAGAAAAATTGCAGATGGTGAGAGTCCTATATATAAGATGCATGGGATTGTGTTAATGTGGGCTGTCTTCTTTGGCCTGCTGTACGCTATGATGCTTTAAGAATATATATATATATATATATAATCATTGAGCCCAACATCATTATTCTAATTACTAGCATAAACTGTTACTAAATATAAATAGAGAGAAATACCTAAAGTAACGACTTTAACCAAACACCACATAGACTTATTTCCGAATACTAAAAACAAAACAAACAAAAAAAAAAAAAACAAATTCACGCGTGATATTTTGATAAGAGAAATTTACTCGTTAATGTACACAACAAACACCGTGAAAAGGTCAATAGATTAATTTATAACTATTATTTAAAACGTACGCCTCAGATTTTCGTTTGGAAAATACGTTTTACCTTAGGCATTGCGCTGATTTTGTACATATAATGAAAAACTGATTACAGTGTAGAGCATTGAAAATATAATAAGGTTTCACCAATTATTTTATCCTTATTTTATTTTTTAATATTTTTTCGAAAATATTCAGTTCAATCATCCACTTGTGTGTATTATGTGCAAAAAAAAAAAAAGAAATTTACTTTCATTTCGTAATTCTTAATATTTTCTATAAAAGCGTGTGAAAATACGTAAATTTATGTAAATATTTTATGAATGAGGAGATATTAAAATAAAAACCAAGCAAGAAAAAAAAAAAAGCACTAGAAAGATTGAATAGGTAAGGAGCGAAGAATTGGCTTTCCCGGATTTTGGAGTCGACGATATAAATTTTTATATTGAATTTTCATTTACGCGTACATTAAGTAGGGCTCGGTTTTAAAGTTCAAATTATAATTGGTTCATGCATTCCATAGAATATAGAGAGGCATGAAATAACTATTTTTTCGAGTTCACAGTTTATAGTTAACTGTCGATTTTAATCCAAATATTCGGCATATACTACATTGCTAGGCTAGCATCCGTTCCAATCCAGCTTCGATAATATATTTTCTATTTGGATTTCCAAGCATACGGATCCAAACATTATAGAATTTTATAAAACAAAAACAAACGTATTTTGTGTTGAGCTTAGGTTAATAATTACAACAAAAAGTAACAAATTATTTTCTAGGTTCTGCTCAGAGGAGAGAAAGAAATTTTTTAGAAGCTCATTTCAAATTTATATGTACCATCTCGTTATAATTTAAAAACGCTGTGAAATAAACATAAACTTCAAAAAAAAAAAAAATTACAAAAAAAAACCTACTAGCATTCCTGTGCAAAACTAAAAACGCGCCGGAGAACCCATTGAGTTGTACAGTGGCTGGCGCCCCTCGCTCCTACATTGTGTTTTGCTTTTGAATGCTCGCTCGCATTTTTTGCATTTGCTGTGTTCTTGCTCTTGGCGATATCATCGATGCGCTCTGATGAGAAAAAGAAAACAATTTATAAAATAATTTATCTTATTCTTTATACAGTAAATCCCCGATTTCATTAATTGGATGACACCCCCGCCCCATTAATTTTTACATAAACTAAGTCCATCCCTGCTATAGAAAGTATGTGAAGTTGTTAAATCTTGATAAAACTCTAGTGTGCCAAATTTATGAATGAATTTCGACAGATCAGATTGCTGTACATTATGGTCTACTTCATTTTGAGTAAAACAAATGAATTCATATTTAAAATTCAGCATGTAAGATATCCATAAAAACGAAATATAAACACTGAAATCCGAATTGTGGTCTACTGTTTTGAACTTTCCCTTTCCTACGCCCAATCCCCACCCAATCAACCGAAGTCATCCATCCAAACGAAGCAGTCCAGTACTATCTGCTTCGCCGAACCGTTGCCGATGTCCTGCTGATGCGACCCTGGCTATCGTTTTTTTTTTTACTATTTCTATTACATACATATTTGGTAACTGTATTCGCCTATTATTGTTTTATGTATGTGTAGTTCCTGATGTGGTCGTTGATAAATGGTAAAGGTCATTGGAACAAACTGGAGGAAGACGAATCCTCAAGGATGTCGAATTTGTAAACCTTTATCACTCTTGAATTTTTTGCTCAGACAGCCCTGTTAACTGATATTGCAAATTGTATCCAACATGAATAAAATTATTTATTTGATTTAGAAAGTAAAGGAACAATCTTTACTATTGCTCTATTATTATTATTATTTTTTTTTTTTTTTGGGTGCACTGGAATGCTCCCCGTTGGAGTACAAATTTTCCTATTTTTTTATGTATTTTATATGATATATTTACATATTACGATTTATAATTAGCTTTGTGTTGAGCAGCTGATTGTCAGACTGTCAGGTAAGGCAACGACAATGTTCCGACTCATTGAACCTCCCGATCGAACAGCCGAATGACTTCATAAGACAAGGACAGCAAGCGTTACACAACATGTCATATGTTTTATATTATGTGGCACGAGGTCTGCGATATTAAATGACATGCTGTATTCTATTTGTGTATAACAGCATACTTGCGTAGAACAGCTCATACGATATTCCGGTTTGTATGCAACGTTTTACATCTGATCGAAAAACTGCTTTAGTCGAGTTTCAAACCGTGCCAACTTAAAATAATAAACATTTAGTATTAAAAATAGCATTGATCAACAATAAACGTTTGTTTCTTTTTCCCCTTCTTTTTATTCGACATTCGCAAAGATGTACGAATCGTTGACACCTGTGGTCAATTTCCAAGCATTGTCATTGCCTATTATATTGCTTAAACTTAGTAAATCAAATTTGGTATATAGAATTTTAACACTCATCATATTTTGTAAGCCATCTCTTGGATTTTGGTTGATATCAAGCATTAAATTAATCAATTCTGGGTAGAAATTGGGGAAATTAGGAGGTTGATAGAAGATCAACTGCCGTATTCCCTTGATACGAGTGCGTCGAAAGAAATGCCCACGTTCCGAGTAAAGCAAGATCGGAGCGCCGCTGTGGAAGAATATGTCCCTTGCACGAGATATTTTCTCCTTTTTTGTATATTCACTTATTTGCACAAAATTAATCATTTCATTCTTGAAATGATTTCGCAGCCTCACATAATCGAAATAGCTCGGTACGTACAATAAACAGTGGGAATTTCCGGATTTCGTGAATTGAGGCAGAATATGCCGAACGAAATATTGAAAGCGATCTTCGAGAGACGACTCAACGCTGACAGAGTCGATGCGCTGAAAGATCTGTTTGATTGGCGTCAGGACATTGCTTATATAACCACTATCGATCTGATTAATGATGCGAACTTTTCCCTGAAAGTTTTGGCATTTATTGTTTATGACTCCACGGAATTCCGGCAACTCATGCGATGCGAATAAAAGTGTTTGCCTGTAGAATCGAGATGTAGCATTCAGACAATACGAACGCAGCCGCTGGCAATTTGTTTCTGGTAGCTTCTGGGGCTGAAGATGTAAATGATTCAGTACATAAAGCAGATTCTCCCAATTCTGAGCTACAAAAAGCTCCGCCTGATCAACAATCAATAGTTCGATGGAGTTGAGGAAATCAATGTCTCGTTCCTTATCGTTGATTATCATCCGCAATGCCAACGGAGAAGCAACAAGAATATCCGAAGCGCTTAAGTCTGAATACAGGGACATTGATTTCTTAGTTAAACGAAGGCCAATTCTAAAATTGTCATCTGTATTCCCATTGAATATCTGCTCGTAATCGGGCGGTTTGGGATTGGTCTTTGGAAAGTACACAGTATTACCGGAAAAATCACTTACAAATCGGTCATACTTCATAATAGGATAGCCCGTTTTTGGATCTGAAAACATTGTAAATATTTACATACGCTTTATATTAGGAACCTATATTTATATTCACCTTTCCGATTCTCAAACAATAACTTTGCAATTATCTGTATTGCCTTTAAAGCCGAATCCCGAAAAGGTAGTATAATAAGCGCTTTCATGCGCGTAAGGCCCTGATCGCGCACACTATCCGGTAATGATACTTCACTGGCCAGCTGTTTTGGCTGTTTCACGAGTTCATTAATTTTTTCATTATTTCGCAGTATCAATGCTCGGCTTTTCAATATGTGATTTAGCGTGTGCATGCAGTATACGTAGCGGATTTCCTCAGCATTTTCTTGAGAACGCTGAGGATAATATACGTCCAAGTAGCTACATGCCAAGTGCAAAAGTTCCGTTTGCAGCATTGTCAACGGATAGCAAACATTCGCTATAAGCGTCGACTGGACTTTTAGCATCTGAAGATCCGTTGTATTCGTAATTGGCGTAGGCTGTTTGAAACTGTAGCCTAAGCTGAACTGCGATTTTAAGATCGGCTTTTCAACTTTGAAGTTGCCGATGGTAGACCATTTACACTTTAACTCATTTGTTTCCTTTGCTAGTATTGCGGAGACATCATCTGGTGATAATTCAAAATCAAATCGATTCTTGAATACATTAACTTGTACACTATTTGACACGTCTCTTGGTATTTCATTCTCCTGTTCCGTTACTGTTGCTTTGCGTAAGACACGTTTTGGCGGTGGTTGGGAAACTACTGAAACTGAGAGGGATAGTTCAGAAATTGTCATTCCACATCACTAAAGGACCTCTTACCTGCCTTTGTGGAGCTGTATTCATTTACGAGTTGTTCGTAAAATTGAGTTTCATCATTTATTTCTGGTAACAGATCGGCAGTTAGTTTTGATCCATCGTCAATCGTGCTCTTAAATTGACTTTCAGTCCTGTGCTGTTTTTCCATTTGTCTGCTTCTTTGTATAAAAGCAAAATTGTTTGCAGGTTTTTTGATCTTCCGTACACCATTTTGATTGAGATTTCTTTTAACATGTTTACGATTCTCTTTCATTTTGTTGAAAATTGTTTTAAAATTTCAATTTATAAGCAGCGTGGAGAACAACTTGTTAACCCGATTGAATTATCGACTGCCACCACGCAACTCTATCGATTTTGATTCGACTTAAAGTGTTCTAACCAAACGCATTTGATTTTAGCATTCAGAAATTGATAGGTCGATAAGTTATCGCATTGCTTCTCGGCTACAAAGCTACTTTCATTTCTATTTTTATCTCCTTTAAATGCTTAAATATAAATTGATTAAGGGGTAATATTATACCCTACACTAGCCGTGATCAAAGTATTTAAGATTTTTTAAAACTTTATTTGATAAAAACTTTAAAAAAGTGTTCTTACATTATTTTTGAAATTTTTTGAGAATCAGTTGAATAAATGCTTTTTGTCCATCAAAAATTATGCAAACAACTTTTTTATTACGTTCTCCAATTTCACAGTATCAACTGCGAATTTCCGTATGCCTTCAGCCAATTTATCTGTTGCCATGGCATCTTCATTAAGCATCCATCTGAATTGACTCTCATTTATCGAAATCTTCTTTATATCTTGTTCCTTAGCGCTGGCTACAGATAAAGCTGATTTCAACACAACATCATCGTTTTCCAGTTCTTTAAGCAAGCTGGGGCTAATCGTCAGCAAGTCACAACCGGCCAATGCTTTTATCTCACCAATATTTCTAAAAGATGCTCCCATTACCAAGGTTTCATAGTCATACTTTTTGTAGTAATTGTAGATACGCGTGACTGAGATAACACCAGGGTCTTCTTGAGGCTCGAATTTCTTCGTTTCTGTGTTAGCCACATACCAGTCCAAAATACGGCCAACAAACGGGGAGATAAGTGTAACACCTGCTTCAGCACAAGCAACTGCCTGAGCGAAAGAGAACAGCAGTGTAAGATTGCAATGAACTCCATGCTCTTTTTCCAATATTTCGGCTGCTTTGATGCCTTCCCATGTGGACGCTAGCTTTATCAGAATGCGTTCCTTATCGATTCCAAACGTAGCGTACAAATCAATTAATTTCAATGCCTTTTCCACGCTTTTCTTAGTATCAAACGAGAGACGTGCATCTATTTCAGTGGAAACTCTGCCAGGTACAACTTTCAAAATTTCGCATCCAAACAATACACACAAATAATCCATGGCTTCCGCTATTTTATCGTCCAATGATCTATATTATCAAAAAAATAGGGAATGATAGCAGAATTAAAACATTTCCAATAATAAAACTTTGCACTTTTTACCCTTGTTTAGTTTTTCCATAGTCGACCGCATTTTGGACTATATACTGATAACGGTCCATAGTGGACGCCGATAAAATGAGCGAAGGGTTAGTTGTGGCATCAGTAGGCTTATAGATGTTTATGGCTAAAAATTAAAATAATATTTGTAGTCGAGACCGCCATATAAACAAAATCATAAACGAGCTAAGATGGGTAAAATATCCCTCAGAAAAATGATTATAAAATTCTCGATATTGAAAGCACACAACAATTTTAAAATTTCCATAGTTTTCACACATTCAATATTAAGTTATTAACAAAAATAAGTTTATATATTTATATCGTTTATATGACACAATGATTTGCATTTATATTTTTATATCAATCAATTTTCAATATTACAATCAGACGATTGGATAGTAAGTTATATATGAAAAGAATTGAAAGTAGGGTCAAACAAATGTCATATTAACTTT
>JABVZY010000002.1:17950871-17976343 GCA_020883555.1 Drosophila nannoptera
ACAGTAGTATTTCTGCATGTACTATGTATCCATGTATTCATGCACACATACGCAAGCGCGCCACTGAGTAGAGCTTTCCACTTTCACAGTCTAGTTAAAGATTGTGCACATACAAATATATGTGTGTATGTATATTCCTGAACATTTGTATGTGTTGGTGTGAATAACGCGTTCTATTCCTTTTGCATCAAAAACACTTTAAACATATTTGCAAGATAATATTTGTTTATTAATTATATACACATATATATATTCATTGAATTATTACTTTCAGTTTCATAAACATCTGCACACGTTCATTCACATAGAGAAACTGTTTCTGTATTTGTATATCATATTTCTAAAAGATTTTCAAACTCAATATAACAATAGTATAGTAAATTTAATTTCTCTTTTGGATTGGATCTTGTTTTTAAGCAACGCACGTACAGTTCACAGTTTCATTAGCTTTTGCTAATGCCACAAACAACACATGCACATACCGATGGCAATCCACATGCATGTATGTTGCGCACACACACTCTTAACAAAAGTTCACAACAACAGCTATAATAACAACAGCAACAACAACAGTAACTTTTAACTAGGTTGAAGTTTTGTTATATGTAATACATTATTGCGAAATAAAAAACTTGATTGGTAAAACTTTTTTCCGACTGCGAGCGGGAGATCGGGCTTTTTGACTCTCTTTCTCTCTCTCTCTCTCACACACTCTCGTATAAAAGTAAGACACTGCGTTTTCTCTTACAGCGCGCGCGCAACGACGATACGTCCGACCTGCCAAAGCACTATTTGTGCACTAAAACTACAACCAGTGCCAGCCGACGCAACCAGCAGCAGCTAGCGAGATCAAACAGACTTCGTGTGAAATGGTTGGTCTTCGGACTTGCTGTTCTCGCAGCACTTCGTTTTATGATGTGTTATGCCTTTGCCAAGTGGGGTTATTAAAACACTGTTACAGAAAACAACTGCGGCATATTTACTTAAATACATAAATGGATGCATGTTCGTACATGTATGTATGTATTTTAAAACTGAATGGTGAGATGAATTTTATACATACATATATTCATTGAAAATGTATAATTTCTATTGAATAATCATTTGTATAAAATTAACTTCTTTTAATTCAAGAGGAAATATTTATTGATGTTTGTGCTGCGAATATGCTGTATGTACGTATCATATACCTATATATACATACAGTCTTCCACTTTTATATTCCCGTTATATTTTCTGTTTACGTATGCACATTTACGCATACATATTTATATACGTGGGGGTTTCTACGCTTTACTTGATCTGCATCAACTTTCCATTCAACATTTAACTGTAGCGCTTGTAAAGCTCAAAACTTTTTACTTGTTTGCTTAAAAGTAATTATAACTGAGTCGACATTCTATTATAAAATATTGATATTTTTTTAAGTATGCTCTAAATAAAACAATCTTCAGTAAGATTTTGGCATTTTGTGCTGCTGATTATATTTGCTAAAATGTTTTTTATATTCGTTGTCTTGAAGCGAACTGTCATCTACTATATTAAACGACGGAACTTTATCACGTAATACGTATTAAAAATTTTTTATGTTGAACTCTTTTGCAATTGTCACGAAAATATTTCTTTGGTACAAGTTTTAATTTTTTAACGCAAACACAACTTTGGAGCACGGAATACAAATGTAGATACATATGTACATACATAAAATATTTCGTTCTTATAACGGCAATAAGCAATTGGTGCTGAAGAGACGTACACAGCTATGTATGCAGAGAGAAAGAAAGAAAGATAGGAAAGAAGGCGTTCTGTATGTATGTTAATAGTTAATGTTTGCATTGTTTCTTAATGGGTATTCACAAGGAGATGCGATCGATTTTCATGCTCAATTTTCCATTTGCATACGCTGCGCGGCTCAAGGACGAATTTTATTGCCCTTTGAAGGAAAGGGTACAATTGTGAGAGTATCCTCTAAGCACTTATTTATGTATATCAGAGAATAAAATCAGGCCAGGCCTGAGTTTAAATAAAGTGAATAAAAGTTAAATAGGTTTAAAGTTGTTATTAATACGACCAATAGGACTCAACTTGAAATTTGTCACCGAATTGGATTTCATTCATGTGACATGTACATGTGACATATTTTTTGTTAAGCATAATTTTAATTTCCAAATTTTATTCGTTAATAAAAAGTTTATTATTAGAATCTGGATGATCAATGAATAGCCTGCTAAATGATAGTGCCATGGCACATGTAAATAAGTCGAACGTACGTGTGTTGAGTGATGGATTCCTCTTTTTTCCCAATACATAAGCCATTTAAATGACCTTGATCCCTTCCGTGCACATACACACCGATATCTATGCACATGTGCACAATGTTGTACCCTTTTATTTGAAAGTAGCACATTTAAATGTGTCCTTGAGTTGGGCACACTGCGACATCAGTTACGTCCGCTTTCTATTTGTAATCGTTTAACTGAACTAATTTGAATAGATCTCAATGTACTATTGAAAAAAGTAAGAACACGTAGAAGAAACCGTAAAGGATGAATAAAGGGAAGCAAAACACATAGGAAACAACTTTTTTATTGCTATATGCAAAAATACTTTGACTCGTTAAAATTCTTTTCTCTGTACCGTCTTTGTCTTGTCGTGCAACACTCGGCTGCAATTCAATTCGGTTATGTTTTATGCATTGAAACCTATAAATGACATATGTAAATATGTATTAAAAATGTAAAAAAAATTTATAAGATGATCTCAATTATGCAGTGCAGTGTAGTAAATATAACGGGGATTCCCCCAATACTCCTTCGCAAGGTTGCCAGACTAACAAAGACATTAAAATCAAGCGATAGTGAAGGGAAGTGAAGAATTTCAAGCTTACTGGCTTAATTAGGGAAAAGTACTTGTATTGATAATGAACAATTTAAATTAAGCATTAGTGCAATAAGAAAATGTTGCGCTTTTATGTGAAGAGTGTATCAGTATTCAAAATACAAAATTAGTTGATAATACAAGTGTGCTCAAAATATATTCATAATAATATTCTTTATTTGAAATTCGATATTCTTAAAACGATACTTTGAGCAATAATCGGTTCCCTAGCCAAATGTCATCTCTATTCACAGATGAAATTAATTTAAAACATCGATCGTATACTGCTCCGTTCTTGTAAAGCGAGTAAAGAAACATATAAAATGAATATTCGAATTATGCAAAACCGAAAAAGCTTTTTAAACCTAGCAACCTATTTGAGAACACGTAAGCAATTCTTTTAAACAAGTAATTAGCAGTAGGAACGACATTTGATTAGATCGAATCTGTGCGATCAAAGTCCAAATATTTTACGTCAAGTATATGTATGTATAGTTGCATATAAATATGATGTATTCCCCATTAGATAAGCCATCTAAATGGTCCGGGTTGGAGTCCATGGCATATTTGAATGCAACTGCATTGCAGCAAAGTACAGCTAATTAAGTTTGTCAATGGCTTTCAGCCACATGAGTACCCGAATATGTTAAATAAAATTGAGTATGAATGATTTGTTTAATTAAAACTTCTATTTGCATATTAGATGGATGTCGGCACTTGTCTGCCCAAGCCGCCGTTCAACCCAAACGAAATGCCAACAGCCCAAATATAGTTCTTGTCGATGGCGTTCGTACACCGTTTCTCACCTCCGGCACGTCATATTCGAATTTAATGCCTCACGAGCTAGCCAGGCATTCCCTGCTGTAAGTGTATATTTTTTTCAGTAAATCTATTGGTTTATAAAAATGGATGAGTCAACAGGTCGCTATTGCAAAAGAGTCGCATTGACAAGGAACTCATTGATTACATTGTTTATGGCACTGTCATACAGGAGGTGAAAACTTCTAATATTGCACGCGAAGCGGCACTTTCGGCTGGATTCAGTGATAAGACACCTGCCCATACAGTAACAATGGCTTGCATTAGCTCGAATGCGGTAAGAATTGTGTAACACAAACTCCGACAATTTTAATAGCGGAACTAAAATAATTTTAGGCAATTACAACGGGCATGGGACTTATTGCTACGAACACGTATGATGTGATTGTTGCCGGTGGTGTGGAGTTTATGTCCGATGTGCCTATCCGGCATTCCCGTAAAATGCGATCGCTTATGCTGAAGGCGAACAAGGCTAAGACTTTGGGACAGCGTTTGGCCCTGCTCTCGACGTTCAGACCCGGCTTTCTGGCACCCGAAGTATGTCCAAGTCTTTTGCGAAAATTTGAACATTGCTAACTGATTTTTTTTTGCAGTTGCCAGCCGTTGCAGAATTCTCATCAGGCGAGACTATGGGCCACTCTGCTGATCGACTCGCTTCAGCGTTCAATGTGTCACGTAAGGAGCAGGATGACTACGCTCTAAGATCTCATACCTTAGCTAAGAAGGCTCAAGAAAATGGATACTTCACAGACTTGGTACCGTTTAAAGGTAAAAACGAGCTTGGATATTAAAATTGGTTTTTTTCTCAATTTTCTTAATTTTAGTTCAAGGCGTTGATCAAGTTGTGGACAAGGATAATGGCATTCGTGTGTCGTCGCCCGAAAGCTTGGCCAAGCTGAGACCAGCTTTTGTAAAGCCCTATGGAACAATTACGGCTGCTAACGCTTCATTCTTGGTAAAGTATCAATTAGGACAAATTTTGAATCTTTCCAAATATAGTTAATAATGTACTCATTCATCTTTAGTCTGATGGCGCATCGGCCTGTGTGATCATGACAGAAGATAAGGCAAAACAACTAGGATTAAAGCCGAAAGCGTATCTACGCGATTTTCTCTATGTATCTCAAGATCCCGTTAACCAACTGCTTTTGGGTCCGGCCTACGGAATACCGAAGCTTTTGAAAAAAACTGGACTCACACTTAAGGACATCGACAGCTGGGAAATTCATGAAGCCTTCGCCGGTCAAATTGTGGCCAATTTGAAGGCTTTGGATTCTGATTGGTTTTGCAAGACATATCTGGGCCTCAGCGAAAAGTTGGGAAGTCCAGATTTGTCTAAATGGAACAATTGGGGTGGTTCACTCTCTATTGGTCATCCGTTTGCCGCAACTGGTGTTCGCCTGTGCATGCATACGGCCAATCGGCTGGTTCGTGAGGATGGTAAACTTGGTGTGGTTGCAGCGTGTGCTGCCGGTGGCCAAGGCGTAGCTATGCTCATAGAGCGTTATCCCGGAGCAACTGCTGACTGAAAATATGATAAGCTAGGTCTTTTTTATACCTATATAAATAATAAATATTAATAAACAATTTATTGGCTGTACACAATCAACGATGATTCAGAATTGACAACTCCTCTGTCTGTAAAGTAGGAAAATCCTATTTTACATATTCGTAGCTATTTATTCCGTTTCGTAAAGGTTCTTCTGTTTCAACTTAGTTTGGAGAATATCGTTTTCATTATAAGATATATGCAGCGGAGGAATAAGAGCACAAGCCGCCATTCGTCCTTCGGCATTCAGGAAATTAAACGTCGCACACGCCTACAATAGCAAACGATTAAATTATGATTTAATTTGTAGAAAAAAAAAAAAACGCGCACACCTGTTCTGTTCTGAGAATCTCAACATTAATATTGTATTTTTTCATGAATTTAATAACTCGTTTTGTAAGCCCCGCCGTTGGACTTTGGTCACCAATTCCAATTATTAACACATCAATCTTGGGTTCTAATGTGGGAAAAAGTGAAAGACTCTCTTCATTGATGTCCTCGAAAGAGTTCACGTTCCAGGAAAGCACCGATCTGCAAATAAAAGTGTTCTTAAATAGAAATATTGTTACATAATGTGCAAATCTAGCGTTACATTGTTTATTTTACACACCTTGGAAATACCGTAATAGGTCCTATTAAGACCATATCGTTATTGAGACGAAATCCATATTGACTATAACCTGTAACCATGAGTCCAATACTCGTATCTGTGTTGAATATGGAAATTTTTGTTTTGCCATCATTATCATAAGCATTGCTGAAATAATTAAATTAAATAATAATAATACAAGTGTGCTCAAAATATATTCATAATAATATTCTTTATTTGAAATTCGATATTCTTAAAACGATACTTTGAGCAATAATCGGTTCCCTAGCCAAATGTCATCTCTATTCACAGATGAAATTAATTTAAAACATCGATCGTATACTGCTCCGTTCTTGTAAAGCGAGTAAAGAAACATATAAAATGAATATTCGAATTATGCAAAACCGAAAAAGCTTTTTAAACCTAGCAACCTATTTGAGAACACGTAAGCAATTCTTTTAAACAAGTAATTAGCAGTAGGAACGACATTTGATTAGATCGAATCTGTGCGATCAAAGTCCAAATATTTTACGTCAAGTATATGTATGTATAGTTGCATATAAATATGATGTATTCCCCATTAGATAAGCCATCTAAATGGTCCGGGTTGGAGTCCATGGCATATTTGAATGCAACTGCATTGCAGCAAAGTACAGCTAATTAAGTTTGTCAATGGCTTTCAGCCACATGAGTACCCGAATATGTTAAATAAAATTGAGTATGAATGATTTGTTTAATTAAAACTTCTATTTGCATATTAGATGGATGTCGGCACTTGTCTGCCCAAGCCGCCGTTCAACCCAAACGAAATGCCAACAGCCCAAATATAGTTCTTGTCGATGGCGTTCGTACACCGTTTCTCACCTCCGGCACGTCATATTCGAATTTAATGCCTCACGAGCTAGCCAGGCATTCCCTGCTGTAAGTGTATATTTTTTTCAGTAAATCTATTGGTTTATAAAAATGGATGAGTCAACAGGTCGCTATTGCAAAAGAGTCGCATTGACAAGGAACTCATTGATTACATTGTTTATGGCACTGTCATACAGGAGGTGAAAACTTCTAATATTGCACGCGAAGCGGCACTTTCGGCTGGATTCAGTGATAAGACACCTGCCCATACAGTAACAATGGCTTGCATTAGCTCGAATGCGGTAAGAATTGTGTAACACAAACTCCGACAATTTTAATAGCGGAACTAAAATAATTTTAGGCAATTACAACGGGCATGGGACTTATTGCTACGAACACGTATGATGTGATTGTTGCCGGTGGTGTGGAGTTTATGTCCGATGTGCCTATCCGGCATTCCCGTAAAATGCGATCGCTTATGCTGAAGGCGAACAAGGCTAAGACTTTGGGACAGCGTTTGGCCCTGCTCTCGACGTTCAGACCCGGCTTTCTGGCACCCGAAGTATGTCCAAGTCTTTTGCGAAAATTTGAACATTGCTAACTGATTTTTTTTTGCAGTTGCCAGCCGTTGCAGAATTCTCATCAGGCGAGACTATGGGCCACTCTGCTGATCGACTCGCTTCAGCGTTCAATGTGTCACGTAAGGAGCAGGATGACTACGCTCTAAGATCTCATACCTTAGCTAAGAAGGCTCAAGAAAATGGATACTTCACAGACTTGGTACCGTTTAAAGGTAAAAACGAGCTTGGATATTAAAATTGGTTTTTTTCTCAATTTTCTTAATTTTAGTTCAAGGCGTTGATCAAGTTGTGGACAAGGATAATGGCATTCGTGTGTCGTCGCCCGAAAGCTTGGCCAAGCTGAGACCAGCTTTTGTAAAGCCCTATGGAACAATTACGGCTGCTAACGCTTCATTCTTGGTAAAGTATCAATTAGGACAAATTTTGAATCTTTCCAAATATAGTTAATAATGTACTCATTCATCTTTAGTCTGATGGCGCATCGGCCTGTGTGATCATGACAGAAGATAAGGCAAAACAACTAGGATTAAAGCCGAAAGCGTATCTACGCGATTTTCTCTATGTATCTCAAGATCCCGTTAACCAACTGCTTTTGGGTCCGGCCTACGGAATACCGAAGCTTTTGAAAAAAACTGGACTCACACTTAAGGACATCGACAGCTGGGAAATTCATGAAGCCTTCGCCGGTCAAATTGTGGCCAATTTGAAGGCTTTGGATTCTGATTGGTTTTGCAAGACATATCTGGGCCTCAGCGAAAAGTTGGGAAGTCCAGATTTGTCTAAATGGAACAATTGGGGTGGTTCACTCTCTATTGGTCATCCGTTTGCCGCAACTGGTGTTCGCCTGTGCATGCATACGGCCAATCGGCTGGTTCGTGAGGATGGTAAACTTGGTGTGGTTGCAGCGTGTGCTGCCGGTGGCCAAGGCGTAGCTATGCTCATAGAGCGTTATCCCGGAGCAACTGCTGACTGAAAATATGATAAGCTAGGTCTTTTTTATACCTATATAAATAATAAATATTAATAAACAATTTATTGGCTGTACACAATCAACGATGATTCAGAATTGACAACTCCTCTGTCTGTAAAGTAGGAAAATCCTATTTTACATATTCGTAGCTATTTATTCCGTTTCGTAAAGGTTCTTCTGTTTCAACTTAGTTTGGAGAATATCGTTTTCATTATAAGATATATGCAGCGGAGGAATAAGAGCACAAGCCGCCATTCGTCCTTCGGCATTCAGGAAATTAAACGTCGCACACGCCTACAATAGCAAACGATTAAATTATGATTTAATTTGTAGAAAAAAAAAAAAACGCGCACACCTGTTCTGTTCTGAGAATCTCAACATTAATATTGTATTTTTTCATGAATTTAATAACTCGTTTTGTAAGCCCCGCCGTTGGACTTTGGTCACCAATTCCAATTATTAACACATCAATCTTGGGTTCTAATGTGGGAAAAAGTGAAAGACTCTCTTCATTGATGTCCTCGAAAGAGTTCACGTTCCAGGAAAGCACCGATCTGCAAATAAAAGTGTTCTTAAATAGAAATATTGTTACATAATGTGCAAATCTAGCGTTACATTGTTTATTTTACACACCTTGGAAATACCGTAAT
This sequence comes from Drosophila nannoptera, assembly GCA_020883555.1. Lineage (NCBI taxonomy): Eukaryota > Metazoa > Arthropoda > Insecta > Diptera > Drosophilidae > Drosophila > Drosophila nannoptera. The sequence goes on from JABVZY010000002.1 coordinate 17,959,759, forward strand.
AGGTCCTATTAAGACCATATCGTTATTGAGACGAAATCCATATTGACTATAACCTGTAACCATGAGTCCAATACTCGTATCTGTGTTGAATATGGAAATTTTTGTTTTGCCATCATTATCATAAGCATTGCTGAAACTTTGTCCTGTGGAGAAAATTCCCCGTCGACCTCCTAAGAGTAAGCTTCTCATTCCTGCGGATTTTACCGCTGCACTTGCTAGAGTTCGAATACTCATTAGTTTATATTTTCTTAATCTCAGTGGTAAATTGTTATGGCAAACATATGATTATACATGAACGATAATAATAGTCGTAGCGGTAGGCACCGCGATGTGAGATAGGTATCTGGGTTATCGATATTTAGAATTGGTTAAGAATACACTGTTTTTATTTTAATCAAAACATAATCATTTCATACACAATCAAAATAAAATAATGCCATTGCAATACTTTAAAAGAATTAAAATTCTAGAGATTGGACGTTTATGGCAGAGTAAAAAATTATATGCAAAATAATCGAGACAGCATCTAATGTCAATTGACCGCAGGAACTATAAAATACTTTCAAAACCTTATTTCGATGAGCGAGTCATCACAACACTCGATTAAATCATAGTATAATTAAAATATTATTACCTTTTGCATACACACATAAGAAAACTAAAACGTAAAATTGTTTGGTATTTGTATAATTTGAAAGTTGGTTACCGATTTCTAACTGCGTACGGATTACTGTCTTGTTTACAACAATTAAGAATTAAATGCTAGCAATTGCGCTCTAATCTGTTGCACCTAAAAATAACATTTATAATTGTTTAGTATAATTCATCATATAAACAAATTCTTATATCAATCCAAGTGATATGTGTACATGTAAATAATAAAAAGTGCGCCACTTTTTGGTAGTAAGTTTTTAAATTTATATCTGTTCTGGAAACACTAAGTTTCCATCAGACTCCTTAATCGAATTACGTTCTTATGCTATACATATACTAAGTAGTTTGTCCATGTGTGGTGACATACATATGCATGTACATAAATATGGCCAGACCCCTTAATAGTGTATGTGTAACTTTCTGTTTATCAACATAGTATTTGTTGATAACACGTTAAACTATCACCAAAAATTCTTTATATCTATATAAAAAGTTTGATTAAACTGTGTAAAATACATGCTTATTTATAGAGCCAGCATTCAAACTGCAACAGCCTATAAATATTGAATCACTCGTGTATATTTAGTAAGCATGAATCAACAATATGCTAGCATATTAATTGAGCCGCAATATTGCAATATTGCTGAACGTACCGCTTAATCAGATAATCTTTAAAGATTTATCTTCGATGAATGTAGTATTCTTAATAATAATTTCGTCTGAACTATTGACTTACCTGATTCATATATATATATATAACTAACTGTTTCAAATCTTATCAGTGCTAACTGCAAAATTGAACTCACGTTATATTTAATGCTATTATCTCCACTTTTTCAGTTTAAACTACTCCCTAAAGGTTGAAGAATTTACGGATGATATCTACCTCGTGAGAAATAAAAATGATTGGACCGAGCTCACAAATAAGCAAAATATTATTAACATTATTATTTCTGTTAATAATATTCTACGTCTTTATGGACATTGAACTGTATTTGCGAATTCATAACTATGCAATCGATCGAAACTATCACATTAATAATTCTACAACTTCAACATCGTCGTTGGATCCATCCAATCTGGCATCGGATTCGAAAAGTGCCCTAAAAGTTCCCACCGCCGAGAAAGAGCCGTCCTACGAGTCTGATACGTGGATTTCATGCAATATAAATCCACTATGTCATGTAACAGTCAAAGCGATACTGTTAGATCATACGAACCACTATCTTTTCGCACCACTCGCAACAATCTTTGACAATGTGGTCGGAATATCCCAATCAACGTTTATCACACCCAATATGATATCGTTTTTCCATGTGCTAGTTGCATGCGTATCTGGAAAACTTGTAGCATCGGATAGCCTAGGATACAGGCGTCTGGGTGTATTACTCTTCCAAATTCGAACATTTCTGGACGATTTAGATGGGCATGTCGCACGAGTTAAGAAACATATTCGCGGCGAACGGTCAGAGATTGGCACATCGGGATATTATGTGGACGGTCTGTGTGATGGATTGGGATGCATCGCGCTCCTATTGGGCATATTCTTTTTCTTAAAGAATAATCCGCCACGTCGTGGCTACTCCATAATTCCCATGAGCGATTCTAAGAGTCCGGAACCAACGATTATTCCAAAGATGAAGGCAACAACGCGAAAAGTTGCGAAAAATGTTATTAGTTTTACTGGTCAACTTTTATTGAGTTCGACGGCGTGGAATCGTTATATCGCCGTCTATCAGAATATGCTAGAGCGTGAAGATGTTAATAGCAACCAGTACCAGTGCCAGAATTATATATTTAGATCAACATTATTCTTTTGCGTGGCTTGGATGTGGCGCATTGTTAATGTTCATGCACTGCTTCATTGTGTTTTGCTTAGTATATTTTGCGATAAGTTATGGGATTTCCTAAGGGCGATACGTTACAGTGGATACATAATATTACTAGTTGCCATTTGTATAACGGAAATGCATATATTGGAGGCCCAGAACTATATTTTTAATTCATCAGCGTGCAGTAACATCTCACTGTGATTTTACATATATTATTGAAATACAATAATATTTTTGTAGTGGAGATCAAAAATGCCTTTTTATACCCTGTACCCATAATTTTAAATTGTGTTTGTGTGAGATATGCATATACATTGTGATTGTGTGACTTAGGGTAAATACTTTAGTATGTATCTGTCAAATATATTAATATACAACATATATATCGACTTATTAACATCTTTGGGGGTTGTCAATACCTGGGGCTGACGGAATTTTAATAAACATGGTAAGCTCTGGCAGGAGTTAAATGAATGAGAACGAAAAATATATTAGCATTTCATTTTTAATCGGATGCAAGAAGTTTTACATATCTCCGCTACAACGCCCTTAGGGAAAATATCGATTTATAATTTCGAAAGACTAATATATCGATACACTGATTAGGCACCGGTATGCAACATTGTGCCGATAGTTCGATGGTCTCGTACATCACTAGTATACATACAGAAAATTTCATATTAAATTTTTTGCAAGGAGAATGGTGTACATTACGAATTCAAATTTATTAAAAGCGAAATTGTAAATATTCTTTTAATTTATTACGCACTTATTGAAAAGTGGATGTGCATATTGACCTAGCGTGTGTTGTGTCGAGCGATTCGAGCGTGAAAAGAAAAGTGACTTCGATCTGGTTCTGACTGTGTGTGAATCTTGTGAGAGGGCGAGCGTAAAAGGAAATATACAACATAAAAGATTACGTGTGTGAGCTGTACTGAAAACATACTTACATATATTGAAGGCATTACATCTGTAGTGTTACTACTAACCCCTTATTAATAGTGTAAGAATTGTTGTATAACCATTTAGGAGAGTCTTATCGCAACTCAACTTATTTTGAGTACATCAATACGTATACATACATACATATGTGCATTAGTATGCTTTAGAATTTGTACATGTGTACGTTTATAAATTCACTGCATTTAATATGCTCAAATGTATGTAGATATGAAAAAACGTGTGAAGTAGATGCCGTTTTTTATTTATTATTTTATGCTTAAATTTACATTTACTTATTAATTATATATATATTTATACTCAAGTTGAATATTATTTAGTGGTTAAACCGGATACTTCGGCACGCCGAAGATCAAGTCTCCTTGCAATAATATGCAATATACACCGCGGTGTATTGAATGACAAAACGTGTTTTGTTCTACTAATAGCTTGCTTTGTAATATAATATTTGTCTGACTCGTTCTACATAAGTGGAAAAGAAGGGAACGCTAGCTGTTAAATTGAGAATCAATAGCCATGTAACTTATAAATGTACATGCAAATATACATACATATGCGTTTGATAACACAGATATGTTTTTTATACGAGAAATATCGGCATGTCCTAATGGGACCAATCCATAAATGTACACATATATATAACCTTTTTTATTCGCATATTTTCATAAAAGGATACTGTATGTATTTAAGTTATGTTGCATTCAGTGAGTTGGCTTTAAATTGAGAAAAAAAAATAAATAAAATATGCCTAGTGTAATGTTAGTCATTTAAATAATCTTTAGTCTAAATGGCTATTTTTAAGGCTTACTAAAATTTAGTCTAAGCTATTTTTATACTAATACTCCTTTTAAGAATGGTGTAACAAGTAATTATAGATACCCACACCTCAAATATAAAAAATATATTTTCTCTCCTATTCAATATAATATAATTTATGACCACATTTTGAAGAGACAGTTTGGGGATAGAGTCTAAAAACTAAGAAAATTTTAAGTCGAGTAATGAATAGGAACTGGAACTTGTTCACATGTGAATCTGTAATGTTTCGATCAGTGTGCGTCAAATGATGTTTGAAAGATAAGAAATGTAGAGTATGTGTTTATGGGTGTGTATTTGTATATGTATATGTATTTTGATATGTGTGTGAGGACGTGTTTGTGCATACATATGAGTGTACGTGAGTATAGATGTATTTGACTTATATTGAATGTTGAGATTTAGTGTAAGATCATTTATCCACACACATAGAATATTCTTCAAAGTGAATATAATTTGAACTATTGATTATATTCCAATATTTATACAAATACATAAAAAAAGTTTAAAGATATTTACTGAATTTTGTCGCAACAATTCCAGTTGTAAAACATCTAATGGATCCATTAAAGTTGTTTTAACTAAATGGAATTACAATAATAACTTCCAATTGCTTATAAAAACTTTCATATCATCATCTCAACACGAAAATAAAATTAAACACAGCATAATAATTTCATGTCCGTTCAAGTTTTAAATTAACCAAAAGTTTTCTACTTTCCAGTCCAAGACAATGATTAAAATAATTTCAAGCTAAGTATTACAGTTAGGAATTCCAATACTCTTCTTAAATTTTCCTTAGCTTTTTACACACATACACTTAATAGGCATATTACAAGATCATGTGAGAGCAAGCTTTGTCTGAGTGAGAGAGAAAGTGGCTAAGAATGGGATTATATGTTTATGAAGTATATCAGAGTGATTTTAGAATTGACTGAATGGTGTAGATAACATTTAATTCACATCTATTTATGAATGTAAACTATAATAATATTTTATGTACATTTTAGTGTTTTGAGTACAACCCAAAATGGATTTCGTACAAGTCTCCGAGGAGGAGGGTGATGAACCAATCGAACTTCCAGCAGAGGAAGATAGAACTTTGTTAATATCAACGCTTCAGGCACAGTTTCCTGGTTCATGTGGCCTCAAATACCGGAATATGGAAACGAAAGCTGTTCGTGGTGTTCGTTCAAACGAAGGCAGACTTTTTCCACCAAATGCAGACTCGGGTTGGGGAGAATATGTCTATTTTTGTGTGTTCCCAAAAGGTATAGAAAATAACAGCAGATCTGCCGAACAGAGCGACAGTGATTATCGCCCAATATTGCCTCCCATAGAGAACAAACGTAAGAGCGATGATAACTTGGAAAATTCTACGGCAAAAACAAAGCGAATAGAAACCCGTTTACGATGTACTGATTTAATTGTATTGGGACTCGCTTGGAAAACAACAGAAGACAGTTTACGGGAATATTTTGAGAGCTATGGCGAGGTTCTTATGGCTCAAATTAAAAAAGATGTCAAATCAGGGCAATCAAAGGGCTTTGGATTTGTACGTTTTGGTTCATATGAAGCACAAATGCGTGTACTCGCCAATCGTCATCTAATCGATGGGCGATGGTGTGAAGTCAAAGTTCCCAATTCAAAGGTATGGCATATAATCTTTAGTTCTATCAAATAGAAATTTATTTTGTGTTTTTCTTTGTTCCATCATAGGGCATGGGCCATCAAGTGCCATGTAAAGTGTTTGTTGGACGCTGTACCGAAGATATTAATTCAGATGATCTTCGCGAATACTTTTCAAAGTTTGGCGAAGTAACGGATGTTTTCATACCCCGACCATTTCGAGCTTTTAGTTTTGTTACGTTTCTTGATCCAGATGTAGCTCAATCGCTCTGCGGCGAAGATCATATAATTAAAGGTAAGCAATGGTTTACATTAATCCTTTTTGTTGTTAAAATTAGTGTTAATTTGATTTTGTTTAACAGGGGTATCGGTTCACGTTTCAAATGCCGCTCCAAAGGCTGAGCAAAACCGGACCCACCAAGGCCCAAACTATAATTATAACTCGGGGAATAATTACGGGATGCATTCGTACCATCCACAAGGAAATCACATGAATCCAGGCAGAAGCGGACATCATAGAGGTAATAACCAACACAATCCACACGGAGGTGATAACACTGCAATCGGCAATAGTCACAGCAACATTGGCAGTGGTGGCTACGGAATGGGTAGCAATAATTATGGTGGCAATTTGGGTGGGGGTTACACAAATAGTAGTAATCATAATAGTGGTGGGAATATGAACCGCCAAGATGTAGGTATTCCCTATAATAGGCAGAATAATTTTCATGGCATGAATCAGCCACACAATGGCAACGTAGGCAATAGCGGTTGGATGAACAGGGGACATTTGGACATGCCTAACCTACAAGCTTTAGGCATAAATTCGCAAGGATCCAGCTCTTCAAATCAAGGGCAAAACATGAACAACCCTTTAGGCGTCGGACTTAATTTAAACTCATTGCCGATGAACCCTGCTTTGGTTGCTGCTGCGTTGAATCAGTGGAGCCTTCTTGGCAATCAGCTGCAAAATCAAAACCAGGATCAGCAGGCAAGCCTTTTATACAATATGATTGTTTCAAACAAAAAACTCTTTCAGTTACTTCTCAGGGAGGCAATTTTTTATCATGGATGGCTCAAAACAACGGAGGACATTCGAATTCAAATATTAACTCTGGCAGTCGCAAAGGACCAAACAATCCAAATAATTCCGGCTCTGGAGGTATGAATAAAGGTGATAACTCGGCTTCTAACGATCAACAGGTAAGTTCATACCTGTATGATTTATTCTTAACAAGATCTAATAAAAAGCTCTCCTTTTTTTACAGAATGGTAACTCTTGGTCGAATCAAAGCAGCGGCTCTCAGAACTCTGACACTAAAACCAATTTTCTCTAAATATAAAAATATTGTAAAGCTATTCGCCAATGTCGTACGAATAATAATGAATTAAAACAATTTAATTCAACAATTGAATTTTACATTTTTTTATGTCTAGTTTTATGTCTTTTTTTTTTATCAGTACGATTAACCGGGAGAATTAGTAGAATTTGTTTAAATATTAAACTTCAATAAATTTTCTATTAGTCTCAAACAAGAGGTTTTTTGACTATATATATTTACGATTAAAAACAAATTAAAAGGAAGGAATTTAAGTAATATGTAATATAACGCCAATTATCGAATAATTTTGTTTAATATGTTCAGTCAAGTAGAAATTTTTTTGGTGTTCTATTCCATCGTACCGATTGAGCCCACTCACTTGACTTTAACGGACAAGCAAATTATTTCCAAAGTACAGTTTTATTTCGAACACATTCTCGAAGCAAGTTGTGTAAAAATGGATAAAACGGTTCTGCAGAGATTTATAGGGCAGCAATTATTATATTTTAGTGCTGGTCGGCGTTGTTGTCAAGAATTCGCTTGCACATTTCGACCTGTTGAACAAAGGTTGTTCATAAGTTCAGCGCACACCTTAGGCTTGCGTTCGCAGCTAATATTAAATCACGGACAGACATGTATAAAAGTGTTCAAGCGGACATGCAAACACCATTTGGAAGAGCCGAAGTGTTTGGCATTGTCTCATTCAAGTGTAATGAATCTGCATACATTTTTAGAAGGCATGGAATCGGATAATAATCATATGTTGGAATATTACAATAGATTTCATTTGCGCATCAAAGTTCCGCCTATTAATATTTCCTTTGGATCTCGGAGTCATGGAATTATACGATCGATTCGGAAAAATCAAGGCACGCCTCTGTGGAATTCTGCATTGCTTGTATATCAGAGAGACATCATTGATTTTATTATTGATAATCGAGTTACTATATTTGATGGCAACACATCCTTGGATAAATCAGTTTTCTTCCCTCTAATAATTATGAAAAACTTTGAGGACGTAAGATTAATATGCATTGAGAAGGAGAACATTCTGGCGACTTACAATTGTGAACGACTTGCTGAAAATGTGGGTGAAAGTGTTGGCAAATCAGTGGGAATCCATTTGCGTCAAACAAATAGCTTAAGTTCTGTAACAAATGTTTTTTATACGACTGCTGAATTCTTCTTACGATCTTTGATGAACTCAAGAAAAGTCAATAATATTACCCACTTTGTGGTGAACGATGTAGACTTCCATGAACCCTACAACGACATTTTACTATATGAATTAAAAAGATTATTAGCATTGGATGCAAAGCTCAGAATAATATTGTTTTCAAACAACCCACTGCCATTAATAAATTTCTTCGGAGAAGGAAAAAAGTTTTGTAAGGAGCCAACAATTCAAAATACTAATACTAACATTTATTATTTGGAAGACATCCAGATTAAAATCGGATTGGAAAACGTTAACAGCGGGTCAGAGATTTACAAAAAGCAACGTCAAATGTTCAGAAATAAGAACATAAGACATTTGGAACTGGATAAATGCTTAGAGGCCTACGAGCAGCTCGGAACTGATGGGGCACTTCGTCCCTTTTTATATGCCATAAATTACGAAATGGTGCCAGTGGACTACCAACACACAATGACTGGAAAAACGGCTGTTTTTATTGCCGCACGGCTTGGCAAACCGAAGCATCTTCGATTATTGTTATTCATGGGTGCAAACCCAAGCATTACGAATGAATCCCATGAAAATGCAATGACTGCTGCTGCGCTGTATCAAAATACAGAGTGTGTTAACATCCTTCAGAATTTCAATCTTAATAAATACGTTCTGAAGAGTGATAAACCACAATTTGTGAATAGCAAAGTTATACTTGATTTAATACCCTTAATATTTTCAAATGCGACTTTTCTACCAGGTAAGTGTACATATTTGAGAATTGAAGAATTTATAGAATTGCAAAAAATGTACTTTTGTTTTGGATAACATATGCGGTAATCATAGCATTACAGGGTATTTTTTAAGTTCATTTGAATCGTTTTTGCCGTCGTTGTCGATATCAAACATCGTTTGAATATTTAGGAAAAATCGAATTGCAACGAAACATTCTCATAATTGAGCCATCTCTATGTGTATCGATATACTAACCAATGCTAAAAGCATATTAATTTTGTACACGGCGATATTTCTGTTTTGCGTTGTTTAATTAAAATGAACTCAAATCTAGAAAGCAATAAGGGAAAGATTATTCCCGCAACCAAGCGACCAGATGGCACGTGGCGCAAAGAACGCAGAGTTAAAGAGGGCTACGTGCCTCAGGAAGAAGTTCCGCTCTATGAAAGCAAAGGAAAACAATTTATTGCTCGACGACAAACTGGAGTGCCGCCTGGCATGTGTCCACTCTTAGCGGCTGAAATAAAAAAGGCGCGAGAAAAAAAGGAAAAGGCAAAAGTCAAGAAGGCTGAGAAACAAATAATTACCAAAGTATCTACGGAACAACCATCAGATACTAACGGACCTGCCATCCCTCCAACTTTAAACGTAAAAAATCATACTCATAAAAGCTGCGAAGTGACAAAACTCTCAAAGGCATTAAACGAGAACTTAACGGTATCCGATCCTGAAACAGATTTAGCCAAACAGTTGAAGAAATTGAGAAAGAAGATCAGAGAAATTGAGCAGATCGAAAGTAGAATTGAAGCTGGAGAAACAAAAACGCTTGATAAAGATCAACTGGAAAAGGTGAAGAAGAAGTCGGAAATTCTGAGCCAATTAAGGAAAATCGAGGAGAGCTCCATTGCCATATCACAGACATAGCTATCGAATGCAGAATGAATCTTCTTTTTGAAAATCGAAGTGAAATCATTGCCCGTCTCTACTTATCTTACCGTTCATGTCTGTTAAATAGTTGTAATATTTTTAATTTAACAGTTATTTACATATATCTGTTTTAGAAATGTGTGGTTACCGTAGCTCTGGGAAGCGGAACGGTTTAATTTAAATTTATTTTATAAATAAATGCGAATCAATGCAGTCCAAATGTTGCGCAAATTTATTTCATATTAATTATGCTTTAATTTTTTCCTTTTTGCAGGAAACATTTTGGTCATATTACCAACATATTATCATTTGGTTAAACTCAACTATATGTTGTTAAGAAACTATTTAGTTGGAAAATTGCAAGATTTTTCCATATTCTTGTTACACGAAGACATGGACAAAGATTATCTGCACTCCTTAGTGAAAGCGCCAAATGACAGCATAAAAGTCGTCTTGGCTACCGAAATAGTCGAGTCGTTGTCACTGCCTGTATCATTTCATTATCTTATAGATACAGCTTGCCAGGTTAGGTCCATATACGATGGCGCCAGTAACAGTGCAGAGGATCGATACGAATGGGCATCAAAAGAATGCCTAAAGCGAAGGCTGTCTGTTCTTGAGGGAGGTACAGGTTGGTAAAACTTCCCGACGTATTGAATACCGTAAATCTAAATTGTTTTCATTTTCAGCTAATGCTGCAAGGAAATACTGCTTTCGTTTAATATCAAGCGATGGGTTCCACAAGCTAAATGAATTCAGACGGCCATCAATGTTGACTACGCAATTGGACAAGATCTGTTTGACTGTCAAGTTTCTGTGTCCGAATTCGAGTATTACTGAATATTTATCCTCCATGATCGCACCGCCGCCCCTAATAAGTGTCCATCAGACAATACAGTTTCTGCAGAAGATCGATGTGCTGGATGAAGCGGGGAATGTGACTTGGTTGGGCTGTCGCCTAATAGATATTCCTCTGCCCTGCCAGCTCGGGCGTACTTTGATTTTCGGCATATTGTTGAAGTGTCTGGACCCGTTATTGACTATTGTTGGTTCTCTGGTCATTGCAGATCCCCTGAGTATTCCTTTCAGCGAGGAGATCGATCCGCAATGGAAGAATTTCTATATTTATATACAGAACTGTATCAAGAGCGAACGTGTTCGCTTAGCCGCAGATCAGTTCTCAGATCATTTCGTTTCGGTGCGTTTGTTTCAACAATGGCAAGGACGATTGAAAAACGAAACATTGCCCTTATATCTAACCGATGAATACGAGTTTCTGCTGAATGGTCTAATGGAACAGTTAAATCGAAAGCGTATGTTAATTGTTAGCGCATTACGAGCTGCTAATTTGATACATACCTATGGCCAATTGAACATTCATGACGTTAACATCAAATCGGGCTGCTGGCCGATGGTAAAAGCAGCCCTTGTCGGCGGATTGTATCCGAATTTGTGTGCCATCGATAATAACGGGAAGTCCCTTAAATCTGCCCACACAGAACATGTCTATTTGCATGCCGTTTCGGTTCTCCGAAACTTCTTCGAACCAATTCAACAAACCGCTCAGCGAGTCGGCACGTCATGGATCGTCTGTACGAAACAGAAAAATAACATCAAATATGCCACCGCCGTGCTCTCCTTGTCTGTGGCAATGTTTTGTGGTATGCCGCGACTTCTGTTGAATAAACTATTATCTCTAATATTACTTTTTACAGGATCTAGTTCTTTGGGCTTAAATTACACGGCTGAACTTCAAGAGCCCTCGGATGATGACAAAATACATTACTTCATAGATGAATGGATTTGGCTGCTTGTGTCGAAATCCGATTTTGATTTGATATTGAAAACACGTCACACGTTTTTCCAGATCTACAATTATTTTTTGCGCAATTGCTCCGAGTTGGAAAAATGGCGAAACGATACAATACTAACAAAGCACCTACAATTATTGGAAACTTTGACGAAAATCTTTGAGGATGAAGAGGCTATTATTGGGTTCCCAAAGTGTTTGAAAACTGACTTTCGACCGGTAAATCTACCAAATTTATATTTGCTAAGTGTCAATTCGCACTTCACCTGGCAGGCGCCAAATGAGAGAGCAGCGGGTCCTATCAAACGACACTTTTTTTTGCTACATACTGGACAGAATGCAGCCCAATTTTACAAGAACCCAAAATTGAATCACAAAGATATTATCGGGAAGTTTGTCAAACCGATTGAATCGCCCAGCAGACAGATTTACGTAATTTTATATTCCACAAAATATCATGCTCTATTGAGCATTTCCCGAGTCAAATTGAACAAGGATGAATTGGTCTTTAAGGAATACTTTCGAAATCGTATCTCTGTGCCCGAAGTATTGTGAGTTTAACATAGGTTTTTTATATATTCTATACATATAAATTAAATTAAACTCTTGCTTTTCAGGCAGTACTGCACACACTCGAATGTGAGTCCTCCCAGCTTTGATGGACAGTTGGCTTCAGAGCTCATCGAGAAAACCCTTGGTAATTTACTAATGAATTTATTTGCTTATCGCCACCATTGGGTACACAAATAGCAACGCACAGTTATGAAAATAATACGATCAGTTTAAGATTTTGCATCCGTTATGGAATAGATTATTCATTAATGCACAATCAAATGTCATGAATACTTAATTTTGAAATATGGATATGCATTCGCTTGAAGTAAAGATGCGTAAAGATTTGAAATGCAGCTATTGTATTATTACTTGAACTGGATAACAAATATAGTTGAGGCTTTATAATACATTTGGTTTATTTCTACAGAAAGTATTCGAGATTATTGCTCACGCACACATGCATAGATTACATGGAAATGGTAATGTGTGATTTACAGCTATTTAAAATTATGAATTAATGGCACCCACAGGACTTGACGATCATGTTGCGATACTTTTTCAAATTAACATTCTCATCGTTCAGGTGATAGAGGACGGGTAGTGCGCCCAATCGTGTGGGTGCACAGCAAGGCTTTGGCACCCGTTTTGGTTCCATTAGGTGCACTAGGGTCTGGACAATGGCATGATTGGTGGCATTCATATGCGCATTTAAGGGAAAATTGCATTCACCGCTGCAGTAAAAGGCACCGTAGCCATCGGGCGCAATTATCCAATCATGCCAGCCCAGATCCTTGAAATCGATGTACAATGTTTGCATCTGACAACTGCGCGTATTCTCTACCATATTGTCGGTGAAGGGATTTACTGGTTCCGATTTGTTCCTTCGACGCTGATGCGGGGTACTGCGTTTTGTACGCTTTTGATTGTTGTGCGTGGTCGAGGCTTTGATTAGCTCGGGACCCCTGAAGAAACCGATCATAAATGGTTGATTCTCATCGTCCACTTTGACCTTGCGGTGAATTAGGCCGATATCATCGAGCTTAATCTCACGATCAGGTTTATTTAGTGCATGAGCACCGATATAAATGCCATGATTATCGCTCGAGTTGATATGCCAATCGTGCAAAGCTTCCGTTACGTTAAGCTCCAGCCATCCCACATAGTCACCGGTTGTGTTCACTGAGGAGAGCGGTTCGAGTGTGTTATCGGTCGTACCTGTTGATCGAATCCTGTACACAGTAACTGTGAATTGCCTGTTAGTGGTGAGCCATTTGCCCTCGTTGGCATTCTGGTATATACGTAGCTCGGCCATCATTAGATAATTGTCACTGGGAATATTGGAGACATCAAACCACAGACGTCGGCCATGCTCATGGCGCATCTCTTCGATATTGTGGTTGCGTTTATTTTGAAAAGTCATTATTATATCGCTCTCATCTATGGCCCGTTTATCGAGATCTGTAATGAAATTTTGTTCGCTTTCGTTCAGATCACGCTTGGAGCGGCTGTGCTCGTTTTTATGCTGAATACTGAGTCCTTCTTCTGCAGAAATGCGATTATAGACATCGAGCAGAAACTTCGGCGCTGATTTTCGAAGCGACAAGCCATGGGTTTTGTGATGTAAAGGACGATCGGCAATACCAAGGAACTCTAATATTTCATATGATACATCCAGTTTATCGTCCTCAGTTAGAACACGTTGCATGACTGTTTGATCCTTTCCATTATCCACGTAGATGCCAGACTGCGTTGTGTCGGCAATAGGCGCAGTAGAAATTACGAATATTAACCAAATAATTGGTAAAGCAACAACTGAGGTTGTCATGTTATTTGTTCACTGCTAGCTAACGCCTAACGCTCTTAGCACCTTTTTCTTTGATTATAAAAAGTATACTGTTTCTTCGAATGCGCCGTTCTGATAGTTTATTGCTGTAGTTCTTGTGTACATTAAAAATACATACACACTAGTCAGATTCGTTGTATGTATCTTAATCCCATGGATGCATTTTTTTTTTTTTGCTTATGTTAGGCACCTTTCATCAAGTTGGCAGGGCTGATGATCAACAGGGAGTTCAGACAGCGGAACAAAACGATCTGGTTCGGCTTAAATTTGGGATCTATAATGCTAGATCGTTGTATATGTAGATCGTTTGTGTAAAAACACCAATTGGCTATCTTACTATAATCTTTATAAAATGCTCCATATCCAGAATGGAAAGAAAATATATGCAACAGATATATAATAGATATGCTAATGGGATATTATAAATATTTCGAAATTCACAATTAAAACTTAAAAAACTATTTAATATTTTATTTAAATTTTCGGAAAATTTTAAAATTTAGTAATTAATTCTTTTAATAACTATATGTTTCACACGTATGTATGGATTTAAATTTGAAACTCGGCGCGATGAAACTATAATGAAGAGTACCTAAGTTACCCAGCACTGCTGCGCGACTTGAAAAATACTTGTCACTATATGGTTGTTACGATAACGATAGTATCATTTTGGGAAATACATCCAATGTTTATCTAACTTCGGTATTATATTTAGTACCAAATCAGCTGTTGTGTTTGGTAAAGTGCTCAAATATTTGGCAACTCGTTCTGAAAGAGAAAGGTCCAGTAGCAGTTTGTTGAGAGCTAGTGAAATCTACAAATCTAATTTAAGTGAGTAGTTACACAGATTTTTGATTTTACATATATATATTCTTACACATATACATATATATGCGTCTTACACATCCAAGAGTGTTTTAAAAATTTCCCTTGCTAGAAAATTAGAAGCTGCTGTGCGTCATAGCAAAATTATTCAATTAATTACATGTAGTCGAGTATATCAATTCAAGTGAATATATTATAAATAGAAATTGGATGATTACTAATAGATGTAGAAATATTTGTAAATATGTCGTGTGGTTGAGAATGTATATTTATTCCCATAAGTTGTTTTAAACCCACTTTTGCCTCACGTAGGAATTTCAATTGTGCTTCTCTATTGATATGTTTACAGTTGTCTTATACACTCACTCACATACTCTTATTTCAAAACAACAACAACGGTTCTGCGTAGATTTTGCTTGCTTGCGAACAAACGCTCAAACAAATATTGTTTAAGCAACCAATTAAGGAATCCAGCATA
The DNA here is from genome assembly GCA_020883555.1 of Drosophila nannoptera. Classification (NCBI taxonomy): domain Eukaryota; kingdom Metazoa; phylum Arthropoda; class Insecta; order Diptera; family Drosophilidae; genus Drosophila; species Drosophila nannoptera. Next base: position 17,975,313 of record JABVZY010000002.1, read on the forward strand.
CAATTTTATTTATGGGTTTATTTACAAAAAAGACTTTCAAGTCCAACGGTTCTATAATCAACACACGTGAAAATGTATATATGTATTGGTTTATATATGTATGTATGATGTCACCGTTAAATCGTATATACGTATTTTTATATGAATCAAGCATAGAAATATAAAAAATATTTCTTTACGGATACATTCGAGCGTGTCGAAAGTACGTATTTAATAAACACCCAAAAAAGTAAAGTATTTACTAAAAACTAAGGAAACAATGGTTCCAAATAATAATCCATATGCTATACCAAAACATAGACAGTGATTAAAAGTTATAAATATTCGGCGTTAAAACAAGAAAGACCTGTTGTAGCTCGCTTGCCGAAAATGAAACCAATTTCCGAAGAAAAATAATATGTAGACCTGGCTTAAATGCATGGAATGGGTACTTGGACGATAATCAAATTATTACGCTCTTTTTATTAAATAATATATTTATATACATATATGTGTAATCCATTTGACTATTCACACTCGGCCTCGTTGCGTGACTCGGGTTAATAATGCCAATTATTTGGGCATGTCTAAGATAATGCTCACATAATTTCCATTGGGATAAATTACAAGAGCCAGTGTGTATTGGTGTGCGTGTGCGTGAGCGTGTGTGTGTTGTCTCCCTTGCTACTCATTTGTTAAGTAGTATTTAAATGCAAATTGTCGCTAATTAAGCTGAATGCAACATTTTTTTTTAATTAGAGTCTAAATTTAGAATTTTTTCATTTGACTCAAGGAAACATTTCGATTTGTTTATGTTGAAGTTAATAATTAATTCTTCTTAGGCTCGCTTTCCAGAATGGATGAACTCAAGGGGTTTTTCAAACAGGCCGGACAGGAGTTCCTCAACGCCGCCGGCCAGGCAGCGATGGGCGCCGCTAAGGAGGTTGTTGGATCTGTCATCAACGAGATATTTATCAAAAAGGAGGCCGAGACGAAACGAGTCCTGCCAAGTATCAAGAATATGCGAGTTGTAAGTGAAGGCTAGAGAGAGT
>JABVZY010000002.1:17983480-17996437 GCA_020883555.1 Drosophila nannoptera
TAAGGCTACCATATCGATCTTTTGCTTAACAGATACACAGGTCTTTAGGCCAACCCCACCAAAGTCATATATCTCTTCAGGTAGAGATTCGCATTCAATTGAAGTTTTCATTTGTTGACGATACGTATGAAAGTGACTGTTGCGTTCCATACTCCTAGAACGGTCAGGATGATAATTTGTGCCTTGCTTATGATAGAGCATGTTTTGTGCTGACATCAATGTCTGATGGCGTTCCAAACTACCGCCCTTTGAGTGCATTGGTTTATCCATTTGTGGCTGATGCCTTTCCAGGCTGCCATAAAGGCTATAGCCTCCGACTTTACCGGTTGGATTGCCGGATTTGTTATCTATTTTCAGTTGGCTCATATTGAAGTCATTATCCGAATTTGGTGCACTGATTATAAAATTGTTCTTAAGTGGCAAATTCTCGGACATAAGCCCTGCTGATACCTGGTGCGGCCTATTATTATTGGTTGGGGGTATGTAGGCTGGCATGATGGCTGAATCAAATGAACTAATTACAGATGTTGCAGATGGGTAAAGGTTTTGAGAAGAGGTGCTGTTAGTTGGAAATTTGTTTTGAAGCTTTGAGTCAGCGACAGGATCGAGCTTAAGGAGCTCCGCAGCCGGTAGTTTAGTAGTTTTAAGCGATTGATTCGATGTACTGGAATCTATTCCTACGGCTAAAGTATTAAATACCGATGCAGGTGTTGTATAAGCAGCAGGATTTATGCCACGCTTTTGATTCTCCATCATTAACCTGGCTAGCACAGCAGGATTTTGGGCAATAATATATGTCTGCGGAACCCCCCTATTGTTCTCCTCTGATGTATTCAATGTACTTGGATGTTCTGGAAAAAGATAAACAATCATTGCCAAATGACTCGTGGCTAATTCGGTCTGTATATATTACCAGACTCATTAATTGTTCGAGATGGCTTTAATGGTGGAATATCACTGTCTTCGGGACCTATCCAAGAAACTCCTGCTAGACGACGGTTCTCGCGCCTCAATGTCTCCGTTGAGTTCACATCGTCCTCAGACAAAATTTCTCTAAAATATAAATCATATATAAGTAAGAGTTCAATACTTAAGTTTTTCCAAAAATACTCAAGTGTTTCCTTGATCCGTTTGAAATTTGGTCTCTTAAGCGGCTCGTATGCCCAACACTGTGACATCAGAGAGTAGAGTCTGGGCGGACAGTTGGGAGGCAATGGTAATCTCTCTCCATTCTCCAGCTTTGTGATAACATCACTGTTCTTCACGCCTTGAAATGGTTTCACGCCCAGCATCAGGATTTCCCAAATGCAGACACCTAAGCAAGAGGAAACAATTAGCAATCGAACAGTAAATTTAAGAATTTAATTCAAATCTACCAAACATCCACACATCGCTGGCTGTAGTAAATCTTCGGAAATTAATGGACTCCGGGGACATCCACTTGATGGGCAACGCAACTGAAATAAATTTATTGATGAATGACAAAACAAATATATTCATATTTAAATTCTAACCTGTTGGAGTTGAGTGATAATAGGACTGATCAGATACCCAGCGCGACAAACCAAAGTCAGCCAGCTAAAATAAAGATTGAGTAATTAGTACAAATATATTTTAAAACTTCTGGTTTTCCATCACTGCACCTTAACGCACGTGGGAGTGCTCACAAGAACATTCCGGGCTGCAATATCTCGGTGTACGAATTTCTTTGACTCCAAATAGCTGAGCGCCGTTGACAGCTGGTAACAATATTGAAGCAAGGTTCTTTGAGTTAGCCTGTCAAAGAAACGAAATGATAATATCTGACATTTCTTGGACATAACACATTGCTATATACCTCTCGCTGTTCGCTTTTAAGTACGCACGCAATTCACCAAGCTGTGCCAATTCCATGACTATCCAAATGGGCATAACGCTGCATATACCGATCAATCGAATAATGTGTGGGTGATGGAACTTCTGCATAATATCTATAAGATAAAATTAATTCGATTTAAATAACGTGTGGCCACTCAAATTGATTGCTAATAAAGCTTACATGCTTCGGCAAGAAAGTTTTCTGTCTTTTCGGGGTCCTCGTTAGATTTACATGTCTTAACAGCAACTTGCATAACAGTATATTTGGCATCGGTATTATTTTGAGCACTCTCGGGTTTTTTATTTTTAGCTTTAGCTGATATTGGTACTGTAATCGTGCCAACATAGACGTCTCCAAACTGGCCCACTCCAATCTTCGCACTGAGCACTATTTGAGATCGATCGAGCTCGTAATTTCGTACTGTTAAAAACCTTTTTATTAAATAAATTTCCTTATAATCAACTTTTATCGTACCTGTCGGCGTCGAATAGTCCCCTTCACCTTCCAGTAATCCAATTTCTGCATAATCATCGGTAAGCATGGGTTTACTTTTGATAGGCGATGATGTAACCGGATCTTCTTGAGCTGCATTAGATGACTTAGCAGCGGCTTTCGCAATGTTGCTTTCTCGTTCCCAAACTGTAAATCCTAGATCTTTTGTTAATAGTCTGCAGTATCCGTCAATTAGATCGGCAATACTTTCAGCGGTCTGCAAAATATGATATAGTAATTATAATAGGGATTATGAATAAACGAATTATTTGGTTTTACATTGACTCCATTGCATGTTATAATTAAATCTTCTGCAATATTAGATGCAGAAATTTTAATTTGAGTTTTGATCTTCTGACAATTGCATTTCATATTTTGCGTTTCGGGTTCAGTGGATGTTTTTTCCTTTGGAAGAGCGCAGGTCTTAATGGCAACGATATCTTTGAATTGCGCAACATTTCTTAGACTTGCTTGAGGATGGGTCTGATAAGAGATTCCTGAAATGAAACAATATTATCACATAACAATTTTATAAATATTTATAACGCTAAATTATTACCAATGTGGGGACCAACATGCAGGATTCCTGATATATTCCAAGCAGAACTCAATGTTACCGAAAATTGTTCGAAATCGGTTACAAAAAATTTGTTGAGTAGATCGAAAAACCTAAAAGATTTAGTATTTTGTTTACATTCAGCGTTATTCGATTCAATGCGGCGAACAAAGGAATACGTACTTTGTCAAGTATTCAATGTCATTGTAATTGTAGACCTTTTTGTATCCGATTTGTATCATTTTCTTCAGATTCTTTGGTTTTGTTGTGCTTATCACAGATTGAGGAATAAAACATTTAAACCCGATTTCCTTTTCAATGTAATCGATATGCTGTTTTTTATCTGGCGGCTTCAGTGTAATATTCTTGAAGTAATGCCGTATACCCAAACAGCATAGTTGAACGGCTACCTCGGCATCAACGGATATTATATTGGATTGAATGTAATCGTCTTTTACCTAAAATCCAAACAGATCTCTATTACATTTGATACATGTATCACATTCCAGATGCGACCCACCTGATCGAAAAAATAAAAGCATGTAGTCTTATCTTCATCAAATAAATCTTGAATCCTATGTGGTACATAGCGCACACGCAACTCCACACGCCAAACGCCTGTCGTAACGGATCGTCGGCCTTGATGACTATCTTTGCTCTCTGCCAGATCTGCTCTCATAGGGTCGTTATTTGGGCAATCCACATTCGAGCATCCTGGTGAAAGTATGTGAGACAATACCTTGTCCATTGATGTTGTCCGAGCTAACCATAGTACCTATGAATGATAATAATAATAATTATGTATGTTATGATACAGGATAACAGGGCAATATATATTATTACACACTCACTTCTTTGGTTATTACGTTCAACATACGACAGGCGTATCGCTGTATGCTTGGTGGAGGTTGCCCATCCTTGCCGAACTCTTCCACTGTCTTTCGAATAATATGGAATACCGTTTCATCTTTATTAAAGACTATTGATTTGAAACTTTTGTTTGGCATATGTACATGAAGAACGTAATCTTCCCGAGGGCCTAATAGAAGGCAAATGTTTTAGAAAACATATATATTTCATGCAGCAAAATTCGTCTCGACTTACATTCATTATTATGTTGTTTTTTGCTTTGGTTGCGCTCTGCAGTATTCATGTTCCAAATATACCGCACTGTAGGCGATTTTTATGAAAATTCACCACCTATAAATGTTTGCAATCCAGACTCAAATTATTTTTATACATATATTAGTGAAGACATCGTTGGAAACTAAGTAGAGACATCTTATAAAATCTAAGTTCTGGTATTAGAATTAAATGGACCGTTGTTGATTAGCTTTTAGTTTGTTAGAAAAGTGTCACCAAACTGAATTTTATTATTTAAACATAATTCAATTGATCCGAGAATCGAATCCATGAAATATAATATATGCGTATGTCATATATTACTTTTTGTGTATATACATACATACAACTGTCTAATGTGCATATATATACTATCTAATGCAGGTTCCCGCTCTGATAAATGAATCTTCCATTTATTTGAGTGATTTACGCATATAGTAAGCTGATTTACCATAAGATCAGTGGTCAACACTAATTATTTTTCTAATATTTGTGAAATATAAAAACAGGTATTACTTCCCCACACACGCTCTTCTTCTTATCTTTTTTAATATTTCTATTCATAGGAGTGTCATCTGCTGGTTTTGGTATGGCTAACCATTCACACAGAAGTAGTTGAAGAAGAACAGAGTGACGTCACAAATTCCGGTACTGTGACATAAATACTGAACATATGTATTATTGCAGAATTTTACGCAACACCTGAATTATACGCCTTCATGCGGTTACAATAAGCGGAAAATTAAAATTATGGAACATTGAGGGCTTTAAGTTGAATGTAAATAAAAAATAACGATAAGTTAATTGAAACCGATAACTTTTTTCTATCGACTGATACATCGATTGATTCATAAAATGAAAGTGATGTACTATCAACATATTTTTATTGTATTCCATAACTAAGCGTCGATTCGATAGCAATTCTTTTGTGCACAAATTGCGTAGGTTATTAACTTGTTCAGATGTGTTAGACATACATAGTTTAAATCCTTTAATAGTTGTAAGTATAATTCACATAACTTGAGAGTGCAAGTGTACAAAATTATTATAACGTTGCGCCTGCTTGTACACGTTTACAGTGTTGAAAAAATGTCGGACTCCGAAGTCAGCAATATGTCGGATAGTGGATCCGACGACGGGTCGATATCCAACAAGTCGCAGCAAAGTGCCAGGTCCAAATCTGGCTTCCGTTCAAGGTCACGGTCTATATCTCGATCACGGTCTAGGTCGCGATCCTCTCGATCTCGTTCTCAGTCAGCCCATTCGGGCTCCGGATCTGATTCTCCACAGCCGCAAGGGGGACGTGGTCATCGACGTAAATCTGAGGATTCTGATGATGAACAGGGAGAAGAAATTGATTCGGAAGAGTACGAAGAAGAGGAGAACGAAGATGATCATCCTCGAAAAAAGAAGAAAAAGGAACGCTTTGGTGGATTTATCATTGATGAAGCTGAAGTGGATGACGAGGTAGAGTATGGTTAATAATCAATGATAAATTGTTTCTTATCATCGAATACTTATTTATAAAGGTTGATGAAGACGATGAATGGGAGGAGGGTGCCAATGAGATCGGAATTGTTGGTAATGAAATAGATGAATTAGGCCCGACAGCGAGAGATATTGAAATAAGACGTAGAGGAACAAATTTATGGGAGTAAGTTAATTAGCAATAAGTTTAATATAATTAAATGTTAACAAGTATTGAAATCGTTTTAGCACTCAGAAGGAGGATGAAATAGAGGAGTACCTGAGGAAAAAATATGCTGACGAATCTATGGTTAAGCGCCATTTTGGCGACGGTGGTGAGGAGATGTCCGATGAAATCACCCAACAGACTCTTTTGCCGGGTATAAAGTAAGAACCTATAGAAAAACGCCTACGTTTGTTTTCTCACAAATTAAACATTAATAGAGATCCTAATTTGTGGATGGTAAAGTGTCGCATAGGAGAAGAGAAGGCAACCGCATTGCTTTTGATGAGAAAGTACCTAACTTACCTGAATACGGATGATCCATTGCAAATAAAATCAATTATCGCACCAGAGGGTGTAAAAGGATATATCTATTTGGAAGCTTATAAGCAGACGCATGTGAAAACAGCCATCGATAATGTGGGAAATCTGCGTATGGGCAAATGGAAACAGGAAATGGTGCCCATCAAGGAGATGACAGATGTTCTTAAAGTAGTTAAGGAACAGGTTGGACTCAAGGTCAACCAATGGGTGCGTTTGAAGCGTGGCCTGTACAAGGACGACATTGCTCAAGTGGATTATATTGATTTGTCGCAAAACCAAGTGCATCTAAAACTACTTCCTCGTATAGATTACACTCGAATGCGTGGCGCATTGAGGACCACGGCGACGGTAACAAAATATATATTTATAACGAATCTTATATACATCTAGGAACATTGCAGGAAAGTGACGATGGCAAGCGTAAGAAGAAACGCAGGCCACCAGCAAAACCATTCGATCCGGAAGCTGTTAGGTTAGCGAATACTTGCTTCTAAAATATCATTTGGTCATCGATTTTTAATATTTTCATTTTTAATATATTCAGGGCCATTGGTGGGGAAGTTCACTCAGATGGTGATTTTTTGGTCTTTGAAGGCAACCGTTATTCGCGTAAAGGTTTTCTTTTTAAGAACTTCACAATGTCAGCAATTTTATCTGAGGGCGTAAGGCCCACGCTGGCTGAATTGGAGAGATTCGAAGAAGCACCAGAGGGTTAGAGGATTAAAATGTATATTATCATTTGTATATTCAAATATTATTTACGATTGCAGAAGTTAACTTACAAATTATGGCTAACATGAAGGACGATCCAACTGCCGCTCACTCATTCTCAATGGGGGACAATGTCGAAGTTTGCGTTGGCGATCTGGAAAATTTGCAGGCGAAGATCGTTGCCATCGATGGCACAATGATTACGGTTATGCCCAAGCATCAAGATTTAAAGGTAATATTAAAGGAAAGTGAAATAAAGAAAATTTACTTTAATAATAGTTTTGATCTCTATTTGTAGGATCCACTTATTTTCAAAGCAAGTGAATTGCGCAAATATTTCAAGACCGGAGACCATGCAAGGGTCTTAGCCGGACGCTATGAAGGCGAAACAGGTCTTATTATTCGTGTGGAACCTGTACGGGTGGTACTAGTGTCAGATTTGACGAACCACGAGCTAGAGGTTCTTCCACGAGACTTACAACTTTGCTCGGACGTAGCCACCGGAGTTGATTGTCTTGGCCAATTTCAATGGGGCGACCTGGTGCAGCTTGAGTAAGTGGCTTTTATCCGTTTTTTTATCCCTTACTGAAAGTATATTTTATATAGTGCACAAAATGTTGGTGTGATCGTGCGATTGGAGCGCGAGAATTTCCATGTCCTGGGAATGAATGGAAAGTGCATCGAGTGTAAACCAACAGCTTTACACAAACGTCGTGAAAATCAAAATACTGTCGCTCTGGATGCAGATCAAAATCAGATTCGGCGCCGGGATATTGTCAAAGTTATGGAAGGTCCCCACGCAGTAAGCAAACAACACACAATTTGTTAATTTTCACTCTAACGTGTTACTTTTACAGGGACGTTCTGGAGAAATCAAACATTTATATCGGAGCTTAGCATTTCTCCATTGTCGCATGTACACGGAAAATGGTGGAATTTTTGTGTGCAAGACACGTCATTTGCAACTCGCTGGTGGTAGCAAAACGAATGTAAACAATCCAAATACTCTTGGAGGATTGGGATTCATGTCGCCGAGAATTCAATCACCAATGCATCCGTCAGGTGGTCGTGGTGCACGTGGTGGCTCACGAGGCGGTCGAGGTGGTTTCCGTGTGACTCGTGACCGTGAACTTTTGGGAAAAACTATTAAAATTTGTGGAGGACCCTACAAAGGTAACGTACTGAGGCATTCCTTATTTCAGCTTATCGGTCTACTATAATTTTTCCACTATTGTTTGATTTTTAGGTGCCGTTGGTATTGTAAAAGATGCAACTGAAAGTACAGCTCGTGTTGAATTGCATACATCGTGCCAGACAATTTCGGTAGATCGGAATCACATTGTTATTGTCGGTGAACCTGGCAAGGAGGGCAGTGTTTCCACATACGGTCGAACACCAGCCCGAACTCCTGGTTACGGAGCACAAACGCCCAGTTACACAGCTGCTGGATCTAAAACTCCTTTGGTTGGTAGTCAGACACCCAACTGGGATACTGATACTCGCACTCCTTATGGCACAATGACGCCGTCTCATGATGGTAGCATGACACCGCGACATGGTGCTTGGGACCCAACTGCAAATACGACACCAGCTCGTAATACTGACTTTGATTATTCGCTGGAGGAGCCAAGTCCCAGCCCTGGATACAATCCAAGTAATATATACAAGAATAATTTCTTATTCACTTTGATACTAAATATTTACATTTTCAGGTACTCCGGGCTACCAAATGTCATCACAATTTGCTCCACAGACGCCAGGTACTCTGTATGGTTCGGATAGGAGCTACAGTCCGTTCAATCCGAGCCCAAGTCCAGCACCTTCGCCATATCCTGTTGGCTATATGAATACCCCATCGCCATCGACTTATTCGCCAAACACTCCGGGCGGAGTTCCGCAATCTCCTTACAATCCACAGACGCCTGGAGCTAGCTTAGACAGTTCCATGGGCGATTGGTGTACTACTGATATTGAAGTACGCATCCATACTCATGACGATACTGATCTCGTTGGGCAGACTGGAATCATTCGGACAGTGTCAAATGGTGTCTGTTCTGTGTTTCTACGTCAGGAAGATCGTAGCGTATCCATTGTTAGTGAACACTTAGCTCCTGTGCCACCTAATACTGGAGACGAATTCAAGGTTATATATGGAGAAGAGAGAGAATCTGTTGGCAAGGTTTTGTCCAAACAGGAAGGTGACTTCCTCGTCTGTAAGATAAATGACGAAGTAAAAATGATACCAGTAAATCATTTATGTAAAATGAAGTCCATTGATTAGATTGCAATTTCCACGATTTAACGTGACAAAAGTTAATCCTGTTCTTTATATAATATTGGAATGTATAAGAAAAATAATATATATATTCGTCAAACTTTTAAATATATCCACGGCCGATAGAAAGGCAACCAAAATATTAATTTATCTTTATTTTCTGCAGTTTGAATATTTATTTTTACAGTTTAAAAGAACCGAAGGACGAGAACAGCGTTTTACAACACTAAAAGTGTTAGACATAATGTGGAATTCATATTTGGGCGGGTCCAATATTTTCTCGAATTGATAGACCGAAGCTATCACCAGTGAAGACCACTTTGACTTTCCACTCGATATTCCTGTGGATCATTCGTATTTAGTTAACATTTGATAATTTACGAACAAACAACGAATATTTTTACCTCGATGGTCCAACAGCTGAGGTTGCAGAATAAACCATAAGTGTATTCAAATTATATTGACATATATAACTAGAATAGGAAATTTCTATTATATTTCATAATAATTTGTAGTCTGCGATTAAGTTTTCCTTTGAAAAATCAATTTCCTCATGTAATAAGATTTCCCTACTCTTAAAAATCCCATTCCAGTGGAAATGCTTCAGGAATTTCCTTCCAATATGTGTATAACGTGATAAAAATAAAAAAATTTTGAATATACATCCAAAAAATTTTATAGAAGGCTAGTAATTAACTTATGTTTTTTATTTTAATAATCAATTCAACACGAAATGTCAAATTCGCATTAAAAATCCGTCTTGCAGTTAAAATTAGGTATGAAAAACCTAAGTCATAAACCTAAGTATTATAAACGAATATAACTTATATAATTAATGTGTGCTAATTGCATAGTTTAATTTATTAAACCAATAAATAAAAATATTCTACATTAGAATGAGTGACGTAGGAATTAAGTGAACTGTCACCTTCATAATTTAAAATATTGGCTCATCGGTATTTTTCGGTTCCGCGACTTGGTCACATTGCCTTTCCACGTTATATTATACCGGCAATGTCGCTCAAGAATTCAGACAGTATTCGTCGAGTGAAGCGGGCAGAAGTGTGTTTGTGAATACAAGCAGGAAATATTTTTTAAGTTTAAAGTCTACAATATTATATATATACAAAGAAAATGAGGGAAATCGTACACATCCAAGCTGGTCAGTGCGGCAACCAAATTGGAGCCAAGGTATGTACTGAACACTACAATTCTTTTAATTGAGCTTAAAATAGGAATGAAGTACAGTTACCAGTAAACATGGCGTCATTTTTGCGCTGCCATGTGGCAAAATTATTGAGGCCACCGGCATCAGAGCATAAGTTTATAGAGTATATAAATTATTCATGCTTCTATGTATGTGTGTGAAAGAAAATTTCATTCATATGTATACATTACAAAGCGTCTCTTGTACTTTTCTCTCATATAAACATAAGCTTGAGTACATATACACAAAACTCGTAATTAGAATTTTAATAAATTTAGGGCGTGTCTGCATACCACATCTTTGATATGAATTTGTACGTTTAATGCATAAATTTGACTAATTCATTGCATATATTGCACTTTATTCAAATATTTGAGTACATATGTTCATGAGCACATACATCAATATGATCAAGTGAGTCATATCTAGGTTTTTCCTTCAATGAGAAAGTTGATTTGGATTGTACATACATATATATGTAAAACAGAGTAGAATGCTGTTTGTAGTTGGTGAAAGGCATGTATTTTTCAACTATCAATTATGTGTTTCTTGACTTTCTGTGCATATGTATATAATATTCATGTTGTTCATCTGTTTTCTATTCATATGGTCGGCTTTCTGGAGTTTGGTGAAGAGAAAATATGACGTCATGTTATCTAAAATGGCTGAACCGGTTGCCGACCGGTTCGCAATGACACAAAACATATATATACGTATGTACATGCACAGTCGTTCACATCTGTGTAGCGGCATGTATATACATTTTATGTATGTATATAAAAGGAGTTTGTGTTTTTAGTTTTCGTGAGAGGAAAAGACATGTATGAGCAAAAGAGTATATGAATATGAATAAGAAGGGAAAATATATTCGCACGATCATAATATTTAAGGCAAACCTAAAGATGCAAATATAATACAAATAGTAGAAGTATATAGAAATTGTAAGCTTATTGTTATGCTTGCAGTCCTGTAGCCGGCAATCGCATGATAATTTTTAACATAGATAATACAGTAAAATAGCAAAATGCTCTTATACATTCATATGTATGTATATTCAGGCCAATGCATTTATATACATATGACACACCCAAAGGCGTCGTTGCCACTTTTCATGCACATGCGTATAAACGATTGCCGGCAAGCCCACTGCGAACTTGCTTCGTCATCGTCGTCCTTACGGACAATCAATACAGACATTGTTGTCCTCGTTAATACACAGAAAACTACCCCCATTGCAGCAGCTGCAACTTATAATTTTTGCCTTCGGTTTTTCACTTCGTGTAAACGTATTTATTTATATACCTATGTATAGCTAGGTATATGCAAAGACATAATTAACTTGCTGTTACTTTTGAGGGTAAATTTGGTCATCATAGCAACTGTATATGTGGCACATTCTGGAAAGTTTTCTTTTAGTTTTTAGGTGAGGTATTTTCATTTTTTTGTTTACTCGAAATAAACAAGCGATCATAGATGACGTAATCGGCTCAAAAAGTACATTTCTATTGCCATATGGTTTGTAGACAAATTAAGTTGATGCACTGCGGCTTGGCCTCGGCTTACGCCACTCGCTTTTTCTCTTGTGTGGGCTGGGCTGATGTGTCGCCGTCGTTGATGATGTAAGCCTTTATATGTGTGCAAGCATATATACACGGCTGTCGCTCAATTTTGTGGTAGGCGCCTGCCTACTATGACATAGCTTGTGCGTGGGGAGCGCTCAGCCAGCCTACATATAAGGAAAGCCAGCCAACACAGTTAAGGTGGACATCTGGTGTTGTGATCGACCCACGCAAGCGATTCGGCGACGCTGACGCCGTTTCCGTTGTCTTTTTAAGCCCACCTCAAGTCTGATAACGAACCATAAAATAGTTATTTATTGACTCAGTATTTGTGTGCAGCATTCTATTATTGATCGAATCAAAGTTCATTGAACATATGTGTGTATTTGGCAAGTTCATTTGCAATGCTCAGTTTAAAATCATTTTGAGAGAATTTATGTATTCCCACTAGAATATTAATCGACTTGGAAAGGAATAATAGTTATTTTAATATCATTCTTTTCTTTTTTTCTTAATTCTCATTTTAGTTCTGGGAAATTATTTCCGATGAGCATGGCATCGATGCGACCGGCGGTTACCATGGCGACAGCGACCTGCAATTGGAGCGCATTAATGTATACTACAATGAGGCGTCCGGTGGCAAATATGTGCCCCGTGCTGTTCTCGTTGATTTGGAGCCTGGCACGATGGACTCAGTGCGATCGGGTCCGTTTGGTCAGATCTTCAGGCCCGACAACTTTGTTTTCGGACAATCCGGTGCTGGTAACAACTGGGCCAAGGGTCACTACACAGAGGGCGCTGAGCTCGTAGATTCAGTGCTTGACGTTGTTCGTAAAGAGGCTGAATCGTGCGATTGCCTGCAAGGCTTCCAGCTTACACACTCTCTTGGAGGTGGTACCGGTTCCGGTATGGGTACCCTGCTCATCTCCAAGATCCGAGAGGAATATCCCGATAGAATCATGAACACATACTCAGTTGTGCCCTCGCCAAAGGTATCGGACACCGTTGTTGAGCCCTATAACGCGACCCTCTCAGTACATCAGTTGGTTGAGAACACAGATGAGACCTACTGCATCGATAATGAGGCTCTCTATGACATTTGCTTCCGTACCCTGAAACTGACCACCCCAACCTACGGCGACTTGAACCATCTCGTCTCGTTG
>JABVZY010000002.1:18036534-18051570 GCA_020883555.1 Drosophila nannoptera
GATCGATGCCGATGTTTGGTTACTTCCAAGCATATAACATAAAGCATCCAATATCGAAAATTAGCGAAATGATTCTTTTTATAATACCAACAAACCTACTAAAATCTATATACTACTATGGTATAAAAGCTATGTTCAGGATATAAAAAATAAAATGAAATAACAAACCTTAAAGTGATAATATTTTTTTATAACATTTTCTTAAAATTGATTTGCAGATTTAAATTTTATTAAATACGTGTATAAGGCATAATATAAAAATGATGCAACATGATGAAGAGACGGCCAGTTATGTGATGGAATTAATATCAAAGAATTTATTGTCATCACTACGCTCCATTTAAAGATGCCAGATATTCCTTATAGCGTAGTTCCTGTTGCTGTTGCAGCTTCTGCAACTTCTTGAGTTGTCCTTTACTGATCTCTTTACCCAGCTTGTCATGTGTGGGCAGACCCTGAAGAGAATCATTGCCATCATATGTCTGCATATATAGAACAGTTTATACTTACATCTTCACTAAACGCCGAGTACTTTTCGGTTTCATTGAGAAACATTTCCTTCGGATTGACTCGACGTTGTGCTTCTTTGGCCGCTGCAGCCTCTGCCAAGGCTTGCTTCTTGCGCTCCTTCTCAAGCGCGCGCTCGGTTTCAGCGGCTTGCTTAGCTTCGCGTTCACGCAAAAGCGTGTCGCGATTCACCAATTTTACTGCAAACTTACCATCATCCTTGTCCTCCAAACGAACACCCAAATTAGGCAGAACATCGTCACGCAGGTCATCACATAATTTCAGTATATCAAATGCTTTTATCGCCTTCGCTTGTTCACGAACCAAATTCCGAAATTCGGCAACGGATTGTACGTACGGCATTACCACTGCTTCGTGATCGCCGGGGGCAGAATCGTGAGATTCAGCTCCTCTCAGTGGGAAGCCTATGCCACCGCGCGTTCCAGAAATCGCTCCAAATATATGCAGTAAGTCCGTAACATATATTGCAATCTTACGGAGTAACAAATTATTGATCCGTGTTTTATTGTCCCGGATGTAAATGTTTGTGCTTGAGACAAGCTCCCGGACACAGTCCAGTGCACTGCGTGTATCAA
The DNA here is from genome assembly GCA_020883555.1 of Drosophila nannoptera. NCBI lineage: Eukaryota > Metazoa > Arthropoda > Insecta > Diptera > Drosophilidae > Drosophila > Drosophila nannoptera. The sequence continues at coordinate 18,037,638 of JABVZY010000002.1, forward strand.
TGTTATCTACAAACAAGATGGGGAACTCGTAATTGGATATTACGCTTGGAATTTAAAGTCATACCACAGAGAGCCGCATATACTTGAGCCTGCGCATCGCTAAATTTAGTCTGTAAGGCTGCCTCCACGGATGTCCACACATTGAACTGTTGTATGGGCTCTCCAGATATCACCGACCGTGTTATATCCTTAACATTTAGGAAAAATTCCTACAGAGATAGTTAAATTGTTAGTATGAGTGCCTCTTCATGCATTTGTTTTTCTTCATTACATTCAGGAATTTTTCATACTGAGTAGCCATTTCCATGGTGTTCTCCGAGTAGTCCAAAGTATCCTTCCAAGAATGCAATAGGAATGCTAGACGCAATTGTGTAGCTGAATGCTTTTTCAATGCCTCTTGTATTGTCACAAAGTTCTTTAAAGACTTGGACATTTTGCATCCGGCAATTGTTAGATGTCCCGTATGCAGGAAATACTTCACCCATTCCGATTCACCAAAAGCTGCCTCCGACTGTGCCAGTTCATTATCATGATGCGGAAATTTCAAGTCTACTCCACCGGTATGTATGTCAAAAATGGAACCAAATATGTCAGAAGCCATCGCTGAGCACTCAATATGCCAGCCTGGACGACCACGTCCCCAAGGGCTTTCCCACCAAGGCTCTCCAGCTTTACTAGCTTTCCATAGTGCAAAATCATTGGCCGATCGCTTCTCGGATAGTCGATCCTCAGTGACGGATAAATCACCCTCACCTTCCTGCAGTGATGCTGTGTCACCATAGGCCTCGGGCACCAGCTTCGCGTAATGGTGCTTTTCGCGTTTATCAAAACCATTAACATCGAAATAGACTGAACCGTTTGCTTCGTAGGCAAGGCCATTGTCAATAATACGCTGTATAAATGCGACAATCTGAGGCACATACTCTGAAACTCGAGTTAAGACATCGGGTGGCAAAATCTGAAATGGTTTCAACATCAAAATTTAAGAAAATTGCGCCACGTTTTAGCTGAATGACTTACGTTGAGTGCTTTCATATCATTATGAAACTTATCTTCCCAAAATCGCGGCAAAGCTTCGAAGACGGCATTATCGTTCACATGTGCACCATGTTTTCCATCTAGCCACTCAGCAATGGGATCTTTGGCCTCAGCCAAATAATGGCTTCTCATTTTGGCAATTTGTTCGTCGTTACCACTGCTGACGGCTTGGGTGAGTGCCTCAACGGCATCGTTCATACGTTTCAACATCTTTTCGAGCATAACCTTCTTGTCAGCATCTATATTTTTTTCACATTTCACTTGTAACAGATTGAGTACTTCCTTTTGTTCATTTAACAATTTCTCCAGAGGCAATTTCTCAACCTCGAAGGCATATTGCTCATAAAGATGATACTGTCGTGCTCTTTTAATTATCTTGTCATCGATATCCGTGATGTTCATGACATAGTGAATGTTGTAGCCAAAGTAGTCTGCCAACACGCGTCGTAAGATATCAAAAGAGATGTACGACCTGATAGGTATGCAAGGTACCAAGATTAGATAGTAAAGAGAGTAAGCTTGCTGATGTGGCTCACCTGGCATGTCCCATGTGCGAAGCATCATATACAGTGGGCCCACAGCTATACCATTTAATATTATTGCCGTCTAACGGGGTTAACAACTCCTTCTGCCTGGTTAAACTATTGTACAATCGTAATTGTGGCCGTATTGCGGCTTTTGGTGCTTGCCACGCCGGTTGTATACGCTTGGACATGTTGGTACTTATTAATAGAGCGTTCTTATACACGAGTACTGTTCGATAGTCTTTCAAAAGTTCACCAAGTCAGCTGTTTCTTTATAATCAGAGTTGATGTTAAAAAAATCGAACCGCTAAGTTCTTGGAATAACTTTCAAATATGTGTAATGCTTGTAAAAGGTTTCCAATATTTAAATTATTGTAAGTTTCGAGATTCCGAAAGCTATCTGGCAATTTTTAATTATTTCCGAGCTAAATTTATGCAATTATATATGGTTCATCTTAATTTCTCTTTTGTAATTGTATAACAACTAACTAGAGGTACAATTTTATATTTATGTATAATAAATAATTATTCAATGCTGTGCTTTGCAGGCAATCATGAAGACCGGAAACAGACCTTTTGGGAAGTTCTGTTGGCGAACTTTTCTTACAATACGAAACCCAGCTTCCTTGAGTAAACGCTCATATGCTTCTAACGGCCGAGTAAATGATGAATCCTCATCGTCTTTTATAATTGACTTCGATGTGCTTACGTTTTCTTTAATGCAAAAGTAAGCACCAGGCTGCAAACTTATCCGCATCCGGCGAAAAAATCTCACTAAGTCCGAATCCGTTAAGTGGCCTAAGACCCATTGGCTCCATATAAGATCGTACTTATGTGTGGGCGAGAATTCTTGAAGTCCCACATTGTATATTTCACCCAAGCTATCACTACGTATTGCCTCCGATTTGCATAATTCGCGTGCCTTTTCAGCAAACGCGGCATCTTGCTCGACCATATCAACTGTATCGAAAAGAGACATCAAAAGGTTCCGGGTAACTCGTCCAATCCCAGCGCCGCAGTCCAATGCTAATTTTCTGCCAGGTACTTTGAGCTCACGTAAGAACACTTTTGAGCCTTGTATATCAAGGGCACTGATATAACCCAGACCACCCAACATGCCATTTACTGTGGCAGGAACTTCAGACCAATATTTTTGCGCTTTGCTGTAGAACTCCGATACAACAACGTTTTCTTTTTTAGGTTGTTCGCGGTATTCAGCCGTTGAATCCTTGTCTTGTATTCCATCCAGTATATTATCTTTACTATTGGTTACGTCGTCCTTGTAATGTGCATCATCATCTTGGACTAACAAAGCTTCTGAGCCTATCTTACAAGACATTTTTCTGTCCAATTATAGTCCTAAAATAAGTAATTGAAAACGTAGGAAGTTAAATTACCCTGAATGTCACTTACCGCATACTTTGATTACATTATTATAAATAAACGTGCAAGGGATGCAAAGCAACAAGCATTTAGGAACTAGTTCTACATTCAATCAAGTAGACATTTGAAAAACGAAGACCAAAATACAATAATAATTGTCATTATTTTCATATTGTATTAGAAGTTATAATCAATAATAATGGTCGTAGAACAATCAAACATCTATTATTTAACTTCAACTAAGCGTGATTTATTATCGATATACAAATAATCGATGCTCTATCGTTTAGATAAGAAAAACAATAATCAACAGGCACAGCATTGCTTATTATTAATTATATTTAGCTCACTACAAATAAATATGACTCTTGACGTTGAAGCTCAGAGGAAAGATGACAAGCTTTTACTTTCCACAATACATCAGGAATATAAGATTTTGGCAGAATAGTAAGTAATAGTATATATATCAAGATTATCATTAGCAAACAATAACAATCCATTTTTGCAATATAGTAAAATGATTGAATCAGAAAAAGTATCTGGAATTTACGTTATTCCGAGCTATACAAACTCACTGCGTAAGCACAGAGTCAATGAGTGGCATAGGAATCTATCATATTACACATGTTAATCCTTTTTAGAATGGTTTGGAGTATTCTTTGGCCGCCAAGGCTTCTATGAAAATAGCGTCTTTCGTTTTTCAATATTATTACCAGACGGATTTCCAGAGGACAAAACTGTACCTGTAAGCGCATAAATTTCTCAAATCATATACTAGCGTAATAGAAACTGTGTTATTTCTATGCAAGGCTGTCGTTTTCCAACAAAATGTTTCCCATCCACTTGTCTGCCCCTATACGAACGCATTGGACATCAGCCATGCGTTCCCAGAGTGGAAATGTGGCGAAGACCATCTGTGGCAAGTACTGAAATATATACAAGCGATATTTGCGGATCCTGTGGAATGCTTGCGAAGTGTGGGTAACACTCAAGAGCTAAGCAACGTGGAGGCCAGCAAACTGTTAACCACAAACAGAGAAGCATTCTCCGTCCTGGTGCAAGAGTGCATCCAGGAAAACAAATCGCACATTTACGATACACCGCCAACAGAGGATCCACATTATATAGTTTTCGAAAAGTTTCAAGATGATGTCCATGGACCTGTCCTTGAACAAATACGCAAAAGTAGGAATACAGTTACTTCCACAGAAAGTGCCGTCGGCGGTGGATCAGCCACCGGGCTATCATGGGTTAAAGTTAAAGAGGGTGAATTCAAGCCTTTGAGTATTGAATAGCAATTAAGAGTCTATCTATGTGCGTAAATTACATATTTTAACATGTTCTCATTTAGAATAAAAAAGAATTTCATTAATTTATCCTTTACTGTTGGCACCAAAATCTCGACAATTTTGTATCCATCCGTGCTCGAGCTCCAATTCAGTGTCACCCAAGCGGAAGTGCGTAGGTGGCTTGTCATCCTGAGCAAACACGAAGTGCTGGCTTAATTCGATCGCCAGCTTGGAACGGACAAGACCAATGCCGCCAACTTGTGGCCAAGCTGGATGATATACTCGACCCGTTTTCGGATGCATATAAAGCTTATGTGGCTCGAATGGCACTGACATGTTTGGGCCACCGTGCGCATACGTTAGAATATTTCCCCCACCACTATCATCCTTTTTCAGTTGTTCAGTAAAAACAACGGGTGTGTCATCGCAACGCACATAATTTCGTTCACGACCACAAAGCGAAATATAAGGAAACATTGGATACCGATCTGTTTGGTTTGCACGCAGGCGACTAAAGAAGAACTTTAGAAAAACCTTCTCCTTGAAACAGGATGTGAAGTTTTTCATTTTGGCATCGTCTAAAAAGAGCTGAAAGTGAAAAGATGGAAAATATAATCGAGCGATAAATATTGTTCCTACACACCATGCCTTCATGGTCGATGTAGTAGAAGTATTCGCGAATCCTTGGTTCAGGCGACTGTCCTTGAATATAGTTGCCAAAAGTCCGCACAGGCGGCCATTTGAATTTCCAGTTGTTCAGTATTACATGTTTCGGGTTGAGTGAAGTCATGACAGTGATACCTTGACCGAGGGGTATATTGCATTACTAACCGAAAAATTCGTCGTTTACTTTATTGTGCGGCCTTTCTTGGTGATGATTAAGCATGATTACTGTATAGGTTTCAGAATATTGAACTCCAAATTTTTAATATTATTTATAAGTAGTTGGTGTACGGCTAAGCATATATAACGTTACTTTTTCTTTTTTGTTCCTCCACTGCCAGACTTTTGCATGCGACTGACTTGCATGTTTTTGAGCTTTTCGTTTAGTTTTTTTTTGGCGTTTTTGAGCTCCTCTTCTTGGCGTATCGTCTTCATTGGTTTGGGATGCAGAAATTCTTTGCGCGCCTCTCGTTTTTTCTCCTCCCCGCACCCATGAACCTCGGGCAGACCATGCTTGAAGCAGAAGCGTTTCTTGCACAGATCACAGTCTTGTCCCATTAAACTCGTTTTTGCTTTGCAGCGAGAGTAATCGCACAAATTGTCTACCGTTTTTACTGCAGTCAGCACTTCGTCCAGTTTGAGATTAACAATTTCATTGGGTATACGCTCCAAGAGCTCCAATGTGTTGTTTGTGCCATAGTTAGCTGGTTTACCAGGCTTGGCTGGTGGAAACAATGGTGCACTATCTACATTGGCTGAAGGTGATGGATTTCTATTGGTCGCATTTTTTCGTTTCGCTTTGTCTGAATTATGCCTCACTTAGTTACATATATTATATGACTTTATTAAATTATTACCTGCCATTGTAAATAAGAGGACTTTCGTTCCTTGTGTACTCGTAACGCTATGTAGCCCTGGATAGTAGCTTACTAAACGCTTTTTTTCTTGGTATTTTTTAGTACTTTTTAAATTGCAATTGAACAGCACAGGGTGCTCCTTACATCATTGTCGGCACCCAAATTTAAATGCCTTAAAGTTGCTCCAAGCGAAAAAAAATTGTGAACATGGTGTTTCACCATCATTTAATATTGTTTATATATTTATCTTTTAATTTAATTTTTGGAGCTGACACTGATTACAAATTTACTAAAAATGTTAAGATCAACTATTTAATACAATTTTTTAGTTCTAGAAAATGCTAATTCTTAATGCAAGCAAAATGCTGTCTGTTATTATTGCAAGACGTAAACTCTACCTGCATTTGTTGCAATGCCAAATTTTATAAATTGGCTGAAGCTGAGGTTACAGCCGTATTAATAGCTTGGGCAACGTAATCAATGTTGCCCGTATTAAGGCCGCACATATTAATTCTGCCGGTTTTTAGCAAATAAATGTGAAAGTCCTTGATCAAAACAGCCACTTGTTTCTCATCAAGTCCGGTGTAGGAGAACATTCCAATCTGATTGACAATATGGTCCCAATTGCCCGGTGTTCCCAGGGCAACAAGCTTGTCGCGCAGGAGTGTACGCATTTCGCGAATGCGGCTCGACATATTTTTTATAGAATCCATCCACTCTTGACGTAGCTCGGGTGTATTCAATACTTTGGATACGATGCGAGCACCAAACGCAGGCGGATTTGAATATATACCTCGAATGAGCAATGTAACCTGTGAATGGATTGCGTCCTTGGTGGCTCCGTTTTGCTGAACAATCGTCAAATTTCCAACTCGTTCGCAGTACAATCCAAAGTTTTTGGCAAAGGATTGACAGACAAAGAGCTCAAAGCCACGATCGACAAAATACCGGATCGCCCAGGCATCGCGATCGGGGTCACCACTGGCAAAGCCCTGGTAAGCTGAATCGAATAATGGGAACAGATTTTTACGTTCCATAAGATCAGCGATCTGTTTCCATTGTTCCTGGGTTGGGTCAATACCCGTCGGATTGTGCGCGCACGCATGTAAAATAATAACGGATTCTGCTGGTGCCTTATCAAGATCAGCGAGCATTCCCTCGATATCCAGTTGACGTTTGTCTTTGTCCCAATAACGGTAAGACTGCAGATTGGTAAAGCCGGTATCAGCGAAAATCTTATGATGATTTTCCCATGTCGGATTTGAATAGTATACGGTTTGGCGTTTCAATTGCCGAAGTAAAAATTCAGATGCAATTCGCAAGGCGCCTGTTCCTGATATTGTTTGCACACCAAAGGCCTAGAGTAAGAAAGATTTGGAGACAGTTTAATAGTTTTTATTATTAGCTTAAAATCTTCAATATAAACTTACACGATTTTCTTTTAAGGCCTTCGAGTCGGCACCCAAAACCAATTCAGTTGCAGCTCGCGTAAATGTATCCAAACCTAAACAAATTCACAGACATATTCTGAGCTAATTGCATTCAATTGGTAATTTGAGCAGGCTTACCAGTCACTGGTAAGTACTCATGGTTAAGCGACTCATCACTAGCGATTTTCGTTTCCGTTTTGCGAACCACTGGCAGTACCCACGGCTGGCCTTCGTCCGTTCTGTAAGCTGAGAATACATGTGGATTTTCATAACAACTGATATCATATGTTCAATTACGAACTGAATAAGCTTGATATTAATTTATTGCGCTATAGTGTTCCAATGAACTATTTAATCAATATTATATTGTGGTACAGCAAATCACAAAGCCTTATACGGTGCACATTAATTCCAGAGAAGGAAATCCATATATCTGTGTGCCTATTGAACCAAATCAGCTGATATTTGATAAGATAAGACTCAACGATTTCTGAATAAAGTCCGCCTTAATAAATTTAGCTACTAAATATTATTGAATTTCAAAGAGGGCCATAGTTCATAATCTCTTGGGCAGAACTAACAACTTGCAATTTTCATTTAACGATTGACGTAGTTGAGCGTATAATATAGTTCAGCTTTATGGAATATACACACATATATACATATATATATATATGTGTGTTTACGTAAAGAACAGATTTGACTTCATTATTGTTTTGAAATGTAGAATTTGCCACTTAGAATACAAATATATAAAAATTCACACATGAATAATATATTTTGTTAACTGGTTATTGTAAAGGGCAACGCAGTTCATTTCCAGATTTGACATCTAAATGCCCTCTATGTATGCTTGAAGAAACTTAATTTATAAGCACACACAAATATAAGATGACACACGCTCATACATGCATACTATTATAAAGTTCCAAAACATGAACCCCGCGAAATGCCGGCACTCATATGCATACATATTGTTTAATATTGAACAAAACAAAAATTTGCATTTTTAACTCACACACTTAAAGATAACGTGCGTAATTAACACCAACTCAAATCAAGTTTGTAAAAATGTAATATTTATATAAATATTAAGTATATATACTTAATATATAATATTTACAACTTACCACCCACGGACAAGTTGACTTTCTTGGGGAAGGCATCATCCCTAAACGCTTGTGTCAAGGCAAATACCTCGATCGCCGGTCCCTTAGACACGTTAGCAAAAATTGAAGGAGACATCGTACGTTGCAAACCTAAGTAAAACGAATACAATAAATACAAGTTTTAACTAGCGATTGAGTAGTGATTCATGTATATATATGTATCGATACACTCGATACTATGCTTAATATGTGTTCAAAATATCGATAGCAAGCTAAAATATTATTTTGAATAAAATAACTATGAATACTACATTTCACATTATCAATATAAATATTTTTGCTCTTGAACTTATCTTGTCACTTTTTTAAATATTTCCTTGTAACCTTTTCAACCTCATTGGCATTACTTTTCTACATCGACATGGGCACACCTTTTTTATTATGGCGGCAAAGTTGAACGTTATCAAAGAGAAGACGCCCTTACTGATTTCTAGCAAGTTACAAGAAGTAAATATGAATCCATGTTAAAATTTAATTAATTTAATTTTGGTAGTAATGCAAATAAATTCAACGAATTTGGACTTTATCGAACCTTGAAATTATGCGTTAGATTAATTTAATTAGATTTTACAATAAACCATACTATTTATCTATTCCAGAAAATCTACTTAAATTATTTTCCTGTGACCAGAGCCAGGTGTTTCATTTTAATGAATACGAAATCTTTGAAATTGTCAAAATTAAGTATTATTAAGCGAAAATAAAAAGCACGAGAAAGTGATGCACTCGGACTGGATTCACAGGTAGGGAAAAAAATCGTTTGTCGTTTAATCGATTATTCATTATCTGATCGAGTCAGCTCATTGACCCAACGGCCCTGTCAACTAGTTTTTACTCACTAACGCTGATTATGTCCCTTTTAGTATTTTCGTGTTGTTTCTTAGCCAATTGCGGAAAATGGTCACTTAAGCCCTATGATCTATAACGATTTTTCGTTGCTCCTAGCAACTCAAGTTTGTTTATGAATGGGTGTTAACAAAATTATAAGAAAATTGTTGCATATAGGATGTCGAAGGCAACGACTATCAAGGAAGCTCTTAAACGTTGGGAAGAACGCGAACAGCAGAATTCGCTTAATGCAAAACAGATCGATTTGCAGTTCCAGTGGCCGCCGATAGAGAAAATGGATAATACTCTCGGCACACTAGTCAATTGCGAGTAATTAATGAAATTTTCATATTGTTAACATATTACTGTTCTATTTCAAAACCTACTTCAGACGAATCAGCTTGTCCACAAATATGATTGAGAAAATCTTTGGCTTATCAGGTATGAAATGCCTAAAAGTCTTATCGCTGTCGCGCAACTATATCAAGCAAATATCGGGACTGGTATGTTGACAGTTATACTAATCTACTGTTATATGTGTATTTATTCGCAAGATAAACACATCAACAGGAATCTGTAGCCGAGACTTTGGAGGAGTTGTGGCTGAGCTATAATCTGATCGAAAAGCTGAAGGGTTTGAGTGCTCTTAAGTGCTTAAAAGTCCTTTACATCAGCAACAACTTGATCAAGGACTGGTCTGAGTTCAATCGATTGGCCGAAATCGAAACGCTAGAGGATTTGGTAGTTGTGGGAAATCCCTTGTCGGAGGGCCTGGACGAACCCACCTGGCGAGCCGAATGCATTAAGCGCCTGCCGACCATACGAAAACTCGACGGAGAGCCCGTGGTGCTTAAGGAGGAGCCGATTTTGTGAATCAGCAGAGCGTGAAGACAACGCAATATTATACCATATGATTTGAATTTTATATTATTTATAGTTATTCTCAGACAGAGTTCTTGCTGCTTTCTCTACAAATCAAGTCAAGTTTTCATTATAATTATAATTATTTTTTTCACTTCAAAGCTATTTTATTTATGCTGACCCACCAATATGAGCCATATCTTATCAATGTCGGGCGATATAGCACCTCTGGAAACAGTCGTATTTGGAAATAGATTCGTTTTATAAGCAGACTTGTATGCTCGCATAGGTACTTAATCTTCCATATAGAGATTATTTTCAAGATTGTTTCCGTATACTTTGTTCTATATATTATATATAAATATGAAAACTTAAAGATAAATGTGCTGGCTTTCAATTGCAACATAAACATTTGACCTTACGCTTCATAATTTGTTATCTCTCGAAGATTGAGGTAGGAATATTTTCTGCTTTGATAGCGATAAACAAGTTTATAGAGATTACCTTCGATAAGATAATTTATATAAGAAAAATGTGCACAGACTGATTTGCTAAGATCTTATCGTATTATTTGGCTAGTGGACTGTCCAATTTGATTAACGGCACGTGCCCAGCGATGGCAAATCCGAGAATGAAATTCCTATTCCGACCAGCTACTAAGTGGAATACCCTACACAGAGGAATGTTATATTTAACTCTTGAATTGTGCTTAAATCTAATTATCTATGTTCTCATTTCATTTTTCGGAGGTGTTGCTCTGCCAAGTGTTGGGTAGGTCATCGAGTCGAACGTGAGATCTAAGCTTGGAGCTCCTCGGCTTGAGCGAGTGTCTGCGAAACCTGTCTGGACACATATATAGAGAATCGTACGACTTATTTAGTGGGTTTCGATTGATGGCGAACCTGATTCCCCAATTCGCCTGACCTTCGATAGAGGCGTCAATGACAGCTGCCGCTACATTTATCGCCGGTCGATCCGTTATCAGGGCTTCTCACGAGGCCTTAAATATCTGCTGAGCTGCGACTTCTGAGGAGAGCATTAAAGTTAAATTTTAATTAATTTAAAAATTTTTGCGTCTGCTCGCAATTAGAATGCACGCACACCCGAACACACGCACACGCACTGTCCTTATCTGAACAACAAAAATTATATTTGTGGAATTTATTCGAACGTGAGAAGAGGCGCGACTTTTTAAAGTGCTTTCCTACTTATATCTGCCATAAAATTAATTCGCATGACTTAATACTAAAAAAAGAAATCAAATAAATTTCCATTATAATGCTGATAGTCAAATGTACAGCTCTTGTATTCATACCATTGATAGTGAGGAGTTCGTTCCAATAATATTCCCGCTGTAATGCTTGCTGAAAACGAAAATATCCCTAAGACAAAATATTCTAAAAACAAATATATAATATAACATATAACATAATATATACTGATCGGCATCACACGTTGTTCTAACCTAGCCATATTTGTCTGTCATTTATACTATATATATTTAGTATATATAGTGAATGTACATTCAGTCTTTAGCAGCGGGCAACTCAATAGAGTGATTTGTGCCTATCTATCAGTAAGTCGAATAGTCTGTACGTCTTTATGTCTGACATGAATGTAACTATGTAGCATTTTTGAACATGTCGGTCTTATCTACAATAGCTATAGACACTACTAGTGATATTTGAGCTTTCAAAGGGTAATGTTTATATGTTCGTATCATAAAATATTTTACCAATATTCAAGGAATTACATAAGCATTTCAATTTGCCGTTAAACTAAAATTCTCTATAGTTTGGTCCCACTGTAGTATTGTATTTGAGTTAAAAATATGTAGATGTCCGCAAAGGTGAAAGATAAAATAGCCAGTAAGCCGAGCCTCCTCCGCGTATAGCTAAAGCTAGCCGAACTGGTGTACCTAAATGTGATTGACTCTCTCTTTCACTCTCTTGCTCTCCGATTTCTTTATTTACTCTTTAAGACTTTTGATTCCAGAATTTTTTATATTAGTATGCCTTAGAAAGTTTTATGAAATAAATTCATGAAATGAGTTTACAATATGCATGATATAATCATTTAATAAATTTACATCTATTTGCCTCAGCAAATGTAAATTAGTACAAAATTTACATATGTACCTATAAACAGCTGTTGCTCTCTGAATTACAGTAGGGATTCAACTAGCTGCCCTCTAACTCTCACAGAGCAACACACACACTTGTTGTTGTTGTTGTTGCTTTTGCTGCTGTTGTTGATTCTTTTGGGACAAAGTGCACGATTTGTTGTTATTGCTGTTCGCGACGCCTGTTAGCCGTACGCACACAGGCTCGAAATCACGAGAGCTGTCCACGCCAGTCGAAGAGTATGCGAGAGAGTGAGAGAGAAAACTGGGAGAGACATCCAGAGAGTAGCCGGCAGCGACATTGGGCGGTAGGCAATGCAGAGCAAACTTTCGAGTTTTTTTAGTAGGCTGCCGTCAGTCGTGTGTTAAGCTTTGGTGGCAATCGTCGTACGCAGTGCTCGAGCTCCCGGGGCTGAAACAGTTGTGAGAAAGTCAACGTAATTGTACCGAGGTGGTCTACCTTCCCAAACAGAACTTCAACGACGTACATACACACATGTATGTATTACATGCACATATTATATGTGTACATGTATGGAAACTGGCAGACGTATTTTTATTAGCAATTCGCTAAGTCGAAAGAGTTATTTGTTAATGCGATGTGTTTTTATCTGCGTTTAAGTTTTTTGATTTTCAAAACCACGCTAATTTACATAAGAGTAGTGTGACTAACATAAATAAACAAATATATATTTATATATATGTATTTATCTATTCATTTATGTAATTTTCAACTGTTTTATAGTTTTAAAAGCGTGTGCTAACCGTGCGTGAAAAAATAATTGAAAGTGTGCTCGCAAGATCTGCGAAGGGATAACAACAGGGCGCACTTGAACAGATTGTGATACGAAGGGTATGTACCTATGTATGTGAGTGTGTGTGCGCGTAAGGCCTCTCATTTATTCGTATGCGTGTGCCTGTACGGTAAAATGCTAATTGGTGTGATATTAGGCGAACTACGCTACGAAGCTTAGAAACTATGTAAATATGTATTAATGTTGCTGCGAAGACACTTACACGCATATATACTTACATATACATGCAGAGAGAAAAAACTTTGCAGTGCAGCCCTTGTTCCCACTCCCTTCATTATCAGAGAAAGAGAGAGAATCGTCTGAATTTGGTTCGGGTCCATTTTATTGTGCCCCATATTTCTAGCCTTCTTCTATGGTTTCGCTGCCAGACGAAACGTGCTTGACAAAATCAAGGCATGTGCCATCATTAACGCATACACACCTACATACAGCTGTATGTATGTATGTATGTCTTTAGTATTACGTATAACGTATGTTGAAAAACAACAAGTCAAAGGCAAACGGCAAATGTGAATAGGAAAATATGCGTATTATGAAATTCATAGCCTAAAAAGACACAAAACGAGCAACATCAAACTTGAACTATTCCATTTAATTGTTTTGATTGCTATCACACAATCAAAGATACATTGCATGACAATCGACAACAATTGGTTAACATTCGCTATGTTTATTCACTGCACGGAATTGCGAAAATTACGTATGCAAATCACCTCCTGGAATCTAGTTCTAGTTCCTTTGCTTTACGTAAAGCGTACGTACGGTTATATGAACATATATTGTAGTTTTTTTTCTTTCTCTTTCTGTCGCTTTATCATTTGGAGGGATAATCAATGCGTTCAGAGCAGGCGCAGCCTGTCCCACAGTGGAAACGTTTTTGACCTTAGACGAGGTGTACTCAAGATCGAGTATAAGCGCACGCACACAAACACATACGAGCAAAGGTCTACATGC
>JABVZY010000002.1:18053648-18069852 GCA_020883555.1 Drosophila nannoptera
CAATAACTGGCAATGAGGGAAGCCGGCGAAGGAGACAGGCATTTCACAGAGACAGAAACAAGGCAAGTGGGTTGGACTTACCTACTTAATGGGAACGAGTCCATGTTCAAACTATGAATACATGTGCTCGATGTAAGCACCTGAATCACCTGTACACTGATAGATAGCAATTCCGATAGATATAACTAGGAGATAAACAAGTTTATTAGTACTTTTCCCCCATAAAATAAAAAGTAAATATCATAATGCTAATAATAATGACTATGTTTATCTTTCATTGAATCCATTTTTCCCATTGAACATTTCGAACCAGCTATTAATCCAATCAGAATTGTAAGGGGCAAGCAAAACTAAGATCGTATTAACTGCCTTAAACCACAATACATATAAATATATGTATATTGTCTCATTCACAGCGACGATATAAGTACGAAATATGATCCTATTGGAATCTCAAGCCGCATTCAGGACGCTGCGCAAAGCGGTCCCAAGAGTTAGACTCTATTTCCTCGATAAAAATGCCTACTCCACCCAAGTGAGTAACTGGAGGCAAGATTGTGTTGCGATAGGATGATATAATGGAATTGCAATGATTCTTCAGGTGGAATACAAACCCATCCGATCGGTGCTGGTGGCCAACAGAGGAGAGATTGCGATTCGTGTCTTCCGCGCCTGTACAGAGCTCGGCATAAAGTCGGTAGCCGTGTACTCGGAGCAGGATAAAATGCACATGCATCGCCAGAAAGCCGACGAATCGTATTTGGTGGGCAAGGGTCTGCCGCCGGTGGAGGCATATCTAAACATTCCAGAGATTATTCGTGTGTGCAAGGAGAACGACATCGATGCTGTGCATCCCGGCTATGGGTTCCTCTCCGAGCGCAGTGACTTTGCACAGGCCGTTATCGATGCTGGTCTTCGATTTATCGGCCCGTCGCCCAAGGTAGTGCAGAATATGGGTGACAAGGTGGCGGCACGTATTGCGGCCATTGAGGCGGGTGTGCCGATTGTGCCGGGCACAGACGGGCCCGTGACCACAAAGGAGGAAGCAGTGGCCTTCTGCCAGAAACATGGTCTTCCTGTCATCTTCAAAGCAGCGTACGGAGGCGGAGGTCGTGGTATGCGAGTCGTACGCAAAATGGAGGAGGTCGAAGAGAACTTTGAGCGTGCCAGCTCCGAGGCGAAGGCAGCCTTCGGCAACGGCGCCATGTTCATTGAGAAGTTCATCGAGCGACCGCGTCACATCGAAGTCCAACTGTTGGGTGACAAAGCGGGCAATGTGGTTCATCTGTATGAGCGTGATTGTTCCGTTCAGCGTCGTCACCAGAAGGTGGTCGAAATTGCACCGGCGCCGCGTCTGCCCATCGAGATCCGAAACAAGATGACCGAGGCTGCAGTGCGTCTTGCCAAGCATGTCGGCTACGAGAACGCTGGCACTGTTGAGTTCCTCTGCGACGAATCGGGCAACTTCTATTTTATTGAAGTGAACGCCAGATTGCAGGTGGAGCATACCGTGACGGAGGAGATAACCGGCATTGATTTGGTTCAGTCTCAGATACGTATTGCCGAAGGCATGACACTCAACGAGCTGGGCCTCACCCAGGAGAACGTTGTGCCGCGTGGCTATGCCATTCAGTGTCGCGTCACCACCGAAGATCCTGCCAATGATTTCCAGCCAAACACTGGACGCCTCGAGGTGTTCCGTTCCGGTGAGGGTATGGGCATTCGTCTAGACAGTGCTTCCACCTATGCCGGAGCCATCATATCACCCTACTATGACTCCCTTTTGGTCAAGGTCATTTCGCATGCCAGCGACCTCCAGAGTTCCGCCTCGAAAATGAATCGAGCATTGCGCGAATTCCGTATCCGTGGCGTCAAGACGAATATCCCATTCCTACTCAACGTCCTAGAGAATCAGAAGTTCTTGCATGGTGTCCTGGACACATACTTTATCGATGAACATCCACAGCTCTTCAAGTTCTCCACCACACAGAACCGTGCCCAGAAGTTGTTGAACTATCTCGGCGAGGTGCTCGTCAATGGACCACAAACACCGTTGGCCACAAATCTGAAGCCCGCCGAGGTTAATCCTCATGTACCCCAAGTGCCCTTGGGTAAGTAGAATTCTGGTTAGAGGTTTTGGCATGCGCTTCTTTCTCGCATTTGTGGCTACCAAATGGCTGTTGCTTTTATTTACTGTTCCAGCTTTTAGTCTTTAATTCTTACTTTTCAGATGTTTATCTTTGCAAATTCGTATTCATTCAAGCCGGAAACTCTTTATTTTTCTAAAGGCTACCAACAAAAATAAGAAAAGCCTCAAATCCCCCAATGGAGCTCTACAAAGCTTTGCCAAAAAAACATCTAATTTTTTATATTCTTGGTTCTATTGCCATTATTCGATATCCATGGTAATTTCCAAATTGAAGATCTCAAAGTTTGGCATTTTTCACCCAAAAAAAGAAACTACAAATTTTAAAGTATCCAAAATCGTTGGATTAAGCTTCAAGACGAACCGATTACTTATTTAAATTCTTCTATGTTTGTATCTCTGCAACTATTGCACTTCTTTGGCACCCTATTATGGAACTTGAAATACGACTTTCAAAGGGATTTTTAACGCTGTTTTGTTTTATGCGTTTCATTAATGTTTAATTTATGTTTTGCATTTCTTTTTACTTTATTCTTATTATTCACCAAAACACAAACACACACACACCCACACGCACCTGCGTTTTCTTTGTTCATAACCAAAAAATTGTCATGACAATCATTGCAATGAAGATCTGTCCCCGGAAGCCTTAGAACGTGAAAAGAGAGGCGGGGCAAAAGGTACGTTGTTGGATTTCTTAATTAAATCATTCGCCTCGAAAAATTTTTGAATTCACGTGTAAATATATTAATGTCTAGAATTTCTCTAGAAAAACATATGTAAATATATATATATATCGAATTGTGCTAGCATTATCCTATTGGCGTAGTCATTGTGAATAAGGAACTTATGCCTAACTAATTAAGAATCGGACAATTGGAAAAACATCTTGGAAAATTAGGAACAAAATTACAACATATTAAATGGAAAACTTTACAGTGCGAGTCAACGAGTAGTGTCCATTGTGTGTGTATATGTATTTCTTCAGATCTCAAAATTTGCTTGAGGTTAGTGGGTAATACTAGTTATAAAAAGTGCACTCATGTTCCATCGAAATCATTCTCATTCCACTACCTTCATCCAAACCCTTTAACCATCATCAATGCCGCTTTTCAGAAAAATAACAACTTGTCCATATTAATTAAGATACAGACACGTTCACAAACACACTCACATTTTGTTCATTTTATGCACTTTTTTGGGTGACATTTTTGTAACAAATCAGCACACATTAACTTGTGGTGGCTTCTAAGTTCAAATTGGTTGTTTTTATATGTATCGATAGTTGCTATCAATGTGTAAATATATCGATAACAGATTGATAAACAATCTAATTTAAAAATTGGATTAATGTCGACTCACAGTAACGGAGCCCCCTCAGGGCCTACGTGACATCATTGTACGCGAGGGACCTGCCGCGTTCGCCAAGGAGGTGCGCTCGCGAAAGAACCTGCTACTGATGGACACCACTTTCCGCGATGCCCATCAGTCGCTACTGGCTACACGTGTTCGTACGCACGATTTGCTAAAAATATCACCATACGTTGCCCATAAATTCAACAATCTGTACTCACTGGAGAATTGGGGTGGTGCCACTTTTGATGTAGCACTGCGATTCCTGCACGAGTGCCCATGGGAACGCCTGGAGGAGATGCGTAAACGCATTCCGAACATTCCATTCCAAATGCTGCTGCGTGGCGCCAACGCTGTTGGCTATACCAGCTATCCAGACAATGTAGTCTACAAGTTCTGTGAACTGGCAGTAAGTACATGACAATTTGATCTATAAAAAAGAAATGGTAATGTAATATCATGATTAGGTACAAACTGGTATGGATATCTTCCGAGTGTTTGACTCACTTAACTATTTGCCCAACCTGATTTTGGGCATGGAGGCAGCTGGCAAGGCCGGCGGAGTTGTCGAGGCGGCGATCTCCTACACAGGGGATGTAAGTGATCCCAAGAGGACCAAGTACGATCTCAAATACTACACAAATTTGGCCGACGAGCTAGTGAAGGCTGGCACACATGTACTCTGCATCAAGGACATGGCTGGTTTACTAAAACCAGAGTCAGCAAGGTACGTTGAAAGATTTGGAAACTTGCTAGACGATGTATAAGAAATGCTTTCCTTGAACTTGTACAGGTTACTTATTACGGCCATCCGCGACAAGCATCCTGATATTCCAATCCATGTTCACACCCACGACACTTCGGGTGCTGGTGTTGCATCTATGCTCTCGTGTGCACAAGCTGGAGCCGATGTCGTCGACGTTGCAGTTGACTCAATGTCTGGCATGACCTCACAGCCCAGTATGGGAGCTGTGGTTGCCTCCCTGCAAGGTACTCCCTTGGACACACAGCTGAGCTTAAATGATGTGTCGGAGTACTCGGCATATTGGGAACAAACGCGTACCCTTTACGGACCTTTCGAATGTACTACTACGATGCGATCGGGCAACGCCGATGTCTACTTGAACGAAATTCCCGGTGGCCAGTATACCAATCTGCAGTTCCAAGCATTCTCTCTTGGTCTCGGCGACATGTTTGAGGATGTCAAGAAAGCGTATCGTGAGGCAAATTTGGTTCTGGGTGATATCATTAAGGTCACTCCATCCTCGAAGGTGGTTGGTGACTTGGCTCAGTTCATGGTACAAAACAACCTGACTGGTGCTCAAGTAGTCGAAAAGGCTGGCGAGCTTTCGTTCCCCAAATCGGTTGTTGAATACCTGCAGGGCTATATCGGTATTCCGAATGGCGGTTTCCCTGAACCGCTCCGTTCGCGTGTCTTGAAGGATATGCCACGAATTGAGGGCCGACCAGGTGCAGAATTAGCCCCATTGGACTTTGACAAGCTGAAAGCAGAGCTACGTGAATCTCATGGAAATGTTAGCGACCGAGATGTTGTATCGGCTGCTCTCTATCCACAAGTTACTAGTGACTTCCTGCATTATCGTGAGCAGTTCGGACCTGTGGACAAGCTGGATACTCGCATCTTCCTTTCGGGCCCGAAGGTGGGCGAAGAATTTGAAGTCACTCTGGAGCGTGGCAAGACTTTGAGCATGAAGGCTCTGGCCATGGCTGCCGATCTCAAGCCAAATGGAAAACGCGAAGTGTTCTTCGAATTGAACGGTCAACTGCGCTCTGTCCACATTCCTGACAAGGAGGCTATGAAGGTAAATAAGCTACAGATTTTTCGTTTAAAGAATTCGAATTTACGTTAGTTTTTTTTTTACTATAGGAAATCCGCATCCACCCTAAGGCTGATAAGTCGGTGAAAGGTCAAGTCGGCGCCCCAATGCCTGGCGATGTCATTGACGTTCGTGTCACCATTGGTGATAAAGTCGAGAAGGGTCAGCCCCTTGTTGTCCTGTCCGCCATGAAAATGGAGATGGTGGTCCAAGCGCCACAGTCTGGTGTAGTCAAGAAAGTGGAGGTCAAGAAGGGCATGAAACTGGACGGTGATGACCTAATTTTGATCATCGAATAGGCGCAGCCCCAGTGAGAAATGGTCGGACATTTAAAATTGTGAGGAACGTGCGGACATTTTTTATGCTGCCAACAAATTTCGATTACTGCATAGTCATAAGTCTTTTATAATTGTATGTAATTATGTAATAATGAGTACATCTGTATATACGTGTATATGTATTGGCATACTTTTTGAAAAAGTTTACAATCCTGTTAAAGTAAAATATCGCGCACAAACAGCTATTCTTATACCTCAAGCCTTAATTTGTATCGTAATAGCTTTTTGCCAAATTTTGCATCAATGTTAAACAATAAATATGAAAAAGTGTGAAAGAATGCATTTTCTCTCAAAATTTAAAACATTTCGATTTTCTATACTTACAACTAAAGACAATTTGAAAAGTAGATAGTCGTTTTGGATTAGTAGCGGACGCACACATAATTTCAAAGTGACCATCATAACTCAATATGGCTGCGCTTGATGATAGCACAACAGAGATCGGCTGTAAGTAACATAATACTCAAATGGCAACGTTCTGTTTCCACGATTAACATAACGTATCGACTTGATACGTTGTGGATTCCATTTTATTTGCGTTTATTTTAATTGATGCTTAAGTATCAACGAAAAGTTGGTCAGCCATCCAATAATTTTAAATAATCGTCTGTTTTCTTTAATAAATTATTTTGATAATGCTCTATATAAAGTGAGGTATCACTAAATTTTGGTGTAAGATTCGTTGATTCCGGAATAAAGATTCCAGGTTAATAGCCTATATATCCGGCTAAAAGTTTTTACCTCCGACAAGATGAAGACATGATTTTGTTTTATTAATTTCATGTAATACAGTCGGCATATAAATGTATCGTACATTGTTCATGTAGCTATTAGCGTTTGTTATATATCAGTTATATATGTAACTTCATATACAATAAATGTGTGGGTTTTTTGTTTACTGTAAAATGGCTTACAATTAATTGTATTAAATTATTTAATGCCACTAAATGGAATTTACATATGTATTTTAACTCAAACTTATTTCACCCTCAAGCCACTACAGGTTACATCTTAATAAAGCAAAAAATAACTATAAGTAGTTCAATGTTTTAATAAGGCTATATTAACACAGACGCTGCCAATTCAATTGGACAATCGCGTTGCGAAACAAAAAGGTATGAACTTTAAGAATTGTGCTTAGACATGCATAAAAGAAGCTATTATCTACATCAATGCTTTCTTAATACACTGCATGAAGGACCAGCGACAATAACGTCAGTCCACCGCATCATCTTCGCAAAAAGGTATGCGGAATGTTCAACACCAGATTACGCGCTGTATTGTATCGCTGAAGAAAGAGTGAAAAATTGGATAATAAATTGAAACAATTCAATTTACCTAATTTGCTGCGTTATTTTCGGTTTGTTCCTGCTCAGCTGGGTTTGGGGCGCTATCTAACGGGTGTTCTGGAGGCTTGTTGGAATCATTCGGTTTACTGTTTTCGGTTTCCTGCAAGTCTGCAATACTTTGTTCCGGAAGCGTGCTTGTTTCCATATTATTATTCTCGCCGCCGGTAGAAGCCGAAGGTAACGGTGTAGGTGTCGGTGTCGGTGTTAAAGATGCATTTGAAATGGTATCATTATCATCTTCAAATTCTGCATCAGCAGCTTGCAGAATAGTGAGGATATCGGTTGGAGTTTCCTTGATTGAAGACGATACGAACATATAATTAACAAGCGTATTACAATTTATTATAATTAATTTCGCATTACCTTTACTGCATCAACTCGCTGACGTTCATGCATTGCACTGAGGAGTTCACGCAAATGTTGATTCTCCTTACGCAAACGCTCACGCTCAATATCACGTTCGTTTATCTTCGGCTGCAGACACAATAAAAGAATTCGATTACCTCTCGATAACTTTATGGGGGCCAACTCAAGGAAAACTTACCAAAAGCAGAGATATTTGCTCATTCAAAAGATTGACAATGCCGCTGAGTTCATGACATGGAACACTTGGTTCCAAGGAATTGGCATGCTGAATGCGATTCAGTCTGCACGTGCTACCCATTGCCAAATTGGATCCCGAAGATGCACCCTTCTCGCGTTCAGTTGGCGACATGGGCAGAGCGGCATTCTTCTTTGTGGATTCTCTTGTGTGTACTTTTGTTGCTGGCGAAGCCTATAATAAATGCCCCACAAATCAATTCATTGAAGGACTTCAATTTTCGAATCACACTCACCGAACTCTCGTGCACTTCCGCGATTTCTCCGATTGCCTTTGAGCTCTCCACTGCAGTGGCCGCAGCAGCAGCCGACTCTGCCGTCTGATTTGTATCCTTGGGCTCAGATATAGTAACGTCCTGCAAGTCGGCATCTGCCTTTAATTTTGCCGCATTCACAATCGGAACTACCTCCAGGACATTTGCTTCATCACTGCAATCGGCTGGATGGCCATCAACGTTGATCGTGCCGCCAACTGACTTGGCTGGATCCGCATTACTGGTACTTGGCACAGCTAAGGTCAAATTCGTTTCCGTCGAAGGTTTTACATATTTAAACGGCGCCAGCGGCGTAGAGGCATCTGGTGACTTCACGTTAATAGCGGGCAAACGTAACTCGTCAATTTCACAATAACCGTCGTCATCTTCATGGATGGCAACCTCGTCGGCGACGGCTGTTTTGAATTTAGCTGGTAGATCCGCTGGTGCACCCGGTGTAGTTCTTCTCAATTGTGGCGTTTGCTGTTGGGCCCGTTGCGGTGATTGCTGTTGCTGTTGTTTTTTTGGTTTTGGTAACGGCGGCGGCGACATTTTAGCCAAATTTCTTTCCTTCTCATGGCACTGGTCACAGACGGCTGTCGATACAGCTGATATCTCCATTTCCGGAGACACTTGCATACAATCGTTGAGGAGTTTGGTCAACGTCTGAACCTGGTCGTAGGCAGCCAGCGCAATGTCCGCACTATCTTTGGGTGCCTCCGGCATCATGGCAATATCAACAATTTCATTGAAATGCTCCAATGGCAAACGAAAGATATCACAAATAATTCTCTGCTTCTCCAGTAGACCGTCTCGTATGGATGCATCGAGGCGACGTAATCTCTCACCCGGCGTCAACACCGGCTCAGCGGTGTGTGCAGGACTTATGCTAATCTGAATAGCTGTTGGCTCCACCAATGGCGATTGCATGAGCAATGTGCGTGTATTATTCGAATTATTCGAGCAAACAATACTCGCACTATCACGCTTCGCCTGACCACCCACCAGGCTGTAGTTCATGCCGCGCTCGTCGTTGCTTGGCTCACGAGCCGATTGGGTGTGACGCAATGTAACGGTATTAATGTCCTGACTATTACTTGGATTGTTATTGTTAGCTTCGCCGCAACTGCGCGTCGACATGGTACGACCAATGGGCGTGGCCGTATCGTTCTGGCTAAGACGTCGCTTAGCCATTATATTATAATAGCCTTCACTTTCCGTCGGTACACTGTCCCTTCGGCTATTACTCATTTGAACTGTGCTACTGTTGCTGTTGCTGTTACTGCTGCTGCCGTCGTAGCTATTAATTATTGTAGGCGCTGGCGTAACGGTGGCAATTGGCAGCATTGGTGCCAGAGGCGTTGTTGACGACGTAGCCGTAGCTCCTGTTGGCTGCGAACGATCTGGTGTCTGGTCTATTGACTCTCTAGCCTGCAACTGGGGTGTTGTGGGCGTAATTGGCTCATCACCAGCCACATCCTGACTGTTAACATTCTTCGCACGGGGCTTAAATTGTTGTGCTGTCGCATCCGAAATGTGCTTAAACCAGCTGAAACGAATGGAAAAGTTTCATAAAAAAATTTACTTTTAAATTGAGCCAAAAACTGAATACTTACGTTTTGCACTCGGAACTGCTTGGAGCACGTAGCTCTAGCATTTGTGAGGTCTTGGTCTTTATCAAAAAGAACGAATTCTTATCGGCCGCCTCCTGACGCACCAAAGTCTCCGAGTCAATATTCATAATCGGGCTAACCGGTTTATTGCTGACTGCCAGCGGCGTATGAAGATTCTTCAGTAAATATTTATCGTCCTGCAAAAGGCGAAGCAAACATTATTATATGCCATATTAATTGCGTTGTATATGAGCTCGCTCACCTGTTTTGTTAGCAAAACAATCATATTTTCAAAGAGCAATCCATGGAGCTGTATACTCGGATTCTTCTTCATTGTTAGGTTGCCGTCGTGTACCAAACGATGTTGTGTTAAATCTAATTTCTTAAATTCATCTTTGTCATACGAAGATTTGTCCAATTTGCGTTGAATATTCTGGAGTCTATGGAATGCATGAGATTATTTATTAATGGAATTGCATTCAGAAACGAATAATTCACTTACTTGTGAGCATCCTCGGCTGCCTTGACAGCCTTGTTCACTTCAACCAGTATGTTCTTCGATGACTCTACGGCACGCTTAATGGCATCTGCTTCCGTGGCATTTTCTGGTAGTACTCGAACGGTGACCTTGTAAAGATTCTCAAAGAGCAGAGGATATTTGGTCAATCGCTGTAATACCGTGGGCAACAAGTCCTTCAGCTCCAATCGACGACAAGCCTTATGCGACTCCGACTTTTTCAACAATTTCTGCAGCTGCTCATCCTTATTGCGTTTCTCTTTCAATGCTTCAAGGGCTATTTGCTGGCGCGCACAAAACTGTGCCGCATAATCGCACAGCACCTCTCCAGATTGCCCGTCAAACATATCCGACAACAAATCACCAATATGCTGGACCACATGATTATGTTCGACCCGACGCTGTTTTAATTTCTGCTCGAAGGCACCATGAATATCACGCAAAGAGAGCAGTGCGGGTGGAAACAACAGCAGCAAATGGTCATGCGAGAGTAATCCACTGTCGTACAGTGGCAAAAAGAACAAACGATCCAACAATTGCAGGGTGCGTACGTGATTGCGTTCCGTTTGATAAATTTCTGAAACCATAGAGAGAGCTCAGATTAGTTCCGAACACTTGCGGTTATATAGCGATGCCTACCGTTTATAATCTCCTGTCGCTTCTTCTCAGCATCTGTTAGCGTTGCAAGCATATCGACTGGCACTATAGAACTCCAGTCGGCTTCATTTAAGTCTTCATCATCACTCTCGAAATTCCATTGTCGTTGCAACGGCTGTCCGGGTATCCAGTAGCTTGTATTGCTCACGGTACTGCTACTTCCAATGCTTCCTTGAAACGAATCCTGCTGACTGTGTTGGATTGCCGCCTGCTGCATTAGCTTGTGCGGATGTGGATGCTGACCGGACGTCAGAGCGTTAACACCCACTGATGCTGCACCGCCAGCAACTACACTTGAAACCTGTTCCATTGATGTGCTCGGGCTATCAAAACCTCCAACTCCCGAAGAAAGACTAGAACTCGAACTTCCCGTAAAGTTAGCTGTTGACAAGGCCACGTCTGATTGATCATCACTGCGAAATGGACAACTTTAGATGTTTCTCTTTTTGTTTACCGACAAAGCTTAACAATAACAAGCAAGAAATAAGAATATAGGACTCTTACTTTCCATAACGAGGCGTAATCATTTCCCTACAACTCTTACTACGAGTACAGCGAACTTTACCCTTCATTTTATTTGAATTTTCCACTATTTCCACTTGCTTGCTTTTCAATTTTCTCTGTGCACCGTTGCGTCGCGCGTTGTTTGCGTCGCTGCAATTCCGCTCTAATTGAATTGAGCGCGAAAAGTGCCACGCATATAGCACACTCGCATGCACATATATATATGTATATGTATAGGAAAGGAGGTGCAGCCAGAGGTCAATAAGTATAATTCACAATGTTCAACTTGGAGTAAGCTCATATGACAAACACCCCAATCGGGCAGACACTTTAATGAAGAAACGGAAGTGAACGGGCGGAAGTAGATAAGGTCAATACTATCATGTCATAGGAAAAACAGAAAAGCTAACCCTGTTGGGGCGCTGTTGCCAGGTATTATCCCCACAAATGCAAACAGAATCTGCGTCTGACCACAACCAAATGGGATGTTGCCACTTTTACTGGCATTTGTTTCCTTACTTGGTACGCGAAGACAAACTCGGATCCGAAGTCTTGCGTCGGCTATTGCGAATCCGTTTATTTGACAATCGCTCCTTGTATGACTCAGACCGATTTACTGATACCGGTGCGCTCTTGTGCTGCTGGTAATAGCTGAAAATAGATAGAAAATATGTTAGCACTTAATTCTCAAATGCTCTCGCACGATTTAGATAACTCTTACTTTTCTCTGTGCACATCCTTGCTCTCAGCGGATTCGGTTGCATTCAAATCACTTAACGAATTCATGCCGACACCGCTGGCCAAACAACTCGATAATGTCGTAGATCCCGAGCTGGCTGTTAGATCTGAGGTACCTATAAATCCGCCCACGCTACTCGTTGTACTCTCGTTAGCATTGCCAGCGGCATGAAACGAACTTTGCAAATCGCTGCTATTAAGCACAGATGCGGTACTGGATGTATTTCCATTAGATCGAAACGATATATTCCCATCGAGTCGGCGATCTGATGGTTGACGGACAATCGATGTTGAGTGCGCTCGTTCTGAAAACGGAAAGTAAATTGTTGAAAATGAAAATGTAAAAGTCAAATATATATATACACAAACAACTGACTGACTGACTGAGCTGTATATTTACCAACTTATTTGTTGCATCTTATTGCACATATGTAAGACTTGCGCGCAGTAAAAATAAATGATTTTGAAATTTTTCGTTTCGCTGTGTCTACGAATACAACGCTCGGGCGCTCTCATAAATCTATTTTTAAAGCATGGCAAATGAACTGTTTATTGAATAAATAAACGTCGAATGAATACGCAATATGTACAACTAAGAGAACTAAAATTTTCGAAATGCCTGAATTTCGGATACCTCTATGCCCAAACAGATGATGGCGTCAGCTAGCCAAGTGAATTTGGAATCGAATGGCACTGGTAAATTCGTTGATTTTTCACAAGGATGAATGGAAATTATTCTTATTATTTATTTAAGCACAGGGTATGCTCTAGTACATCATACCCCCACTCTTTGCCTCTCTCTCGAGAGAAAACATCCATCAAAATATGGTACAAATATACATATATAAACACGCATACGTATATTTATACATGCGTGCATTTAGTCACGAGAGATAAACAAATTTAAATTAAAAAAACTTTCAATCATCTTAGTACGTTTGGTAAGGCAAATTCATGTAATTCTCAAACACGCCAAATGAGCTAGACGTCTACATATTTATTTCCAATTTGATTCTCCGTTAAATTGTGGAAGTCAGTCACATATAGGTATAATTTTCAATGCAGTAGAACTTACCATTACCCAACTCAGCGTCCATTTCCTCCTCGTGACGAGCACGCTTTTCATCTGAACGAAACGAAAGTTAATTCGAATTAGTTTTAATTTTTAAACTTTAGGAATTTTGTCATTCTGCAACTTACTTGCTATAAAATCGCTTGTACGAGGCCTTATTTTACCCATAAATTTACTAATCTTATTGTCGTTGTGCGCATTTCGTTTCGCTTGCGGCAGAGGACCCGGACAGCTCTCATCCAAAACTTTCGAGCACGGACGGTGAATATTCAATTTACAGTCTAGCACGAAACAATAATTATTGATTATTAGAATCGTATCAAAGATTCAAGGATTTGCCATTTACCTGTGCAATGATAACCTTGCGGACTTACGCCCCATATAATCGTTTGACAATGATTACAATGTGTCACTTCGTAGTATTGTCGTAATACTAATGGATGACCACGTGCTATCATCTAAACATATATATATATAGAGAGAGAGAGAGAAAGAGCGTCACGATTATTCGCTTTCGCCAATAGAAATTGTAACACTAACCTTTCGATTTTTACCCATCAATCGTGTCTTGAAACTCTTTTCGCGGCTAACAAAATGGTGCACACGATCCACAATACTGTTTGGATGCGAACGAGTCGTGAATATGCGATGAATCACCGTCGACAAGGCTGAACACAGAGCCAATTTCCGAGCATCTTCCTGTGGCAGATCCTTCTCGAAATCCTCACTGCACAAAGCAATATATTTATCAAGGACATTTTGCTTGCATACATTAGTCCAATTGACTTACATTAACTGGTGCAGATTGGGCATCAAATATTTCTCGATTATTTGCTCCTTCTGCTTGTCAGCCTTTGCTTCGGCCAGCTTGTCGTCGGTGGGTCCATATATGGTGCCCAGACCTGCGGTACGTTTCTGTTGGAATTCACGCAATTGTTCGCTGATTATATCCTTGGCCCGTTTGCGACTCCGCAAAAATACGGTGCTCAAGATTTCCACCTTATCGAACTCTAACTGCAATACATTATCCACTTCTCTGGCCAACGACTCGTCCTGCCGATACCAGGAGAGCGGAGCTCGTGGTACCAAAAAAGTCGAGTGTATCTCATAGGCCCATTTACGCATATCCTTGGAAGTGCCCTCCTTATAGAGTTCAGTGATTAGATAGAAAAGAAGTGGTGCCGGTTCGGAATTGGACAAAACGTAGTTAAGGAAGACAGCCAAGAAAACAACATTTTCAGGCTCAAGTAGCCGCGTTAGGTTATTAAACGGTCCATTCTCGTCAATAAACGGCTCTTCCTGATCGGACGAATTCTCATCCTCCATGGAAATGATCTTCTTCTGTGTATCAGTTGACTGTGCCGCCTGTATACGACTTGAAGCTAATGGCGGTTGTAAGGGTGGACCACCACATGCCATGGGCGTAAAGTGATGCGATTCAATACAAATTCGTGCCTCGCCGCCGCAATTCTCGTTCGGATCTTCAGGTACAGACATGTGCGAGCTGGTTAAGTAAGGCGGAGGTGGAGTACCAGGTGGCGTTATCTCCGCATCCTTCTCCACTATTTCCCATGAGCCGGAGATGGCTTTCGCCAATCGATCTATAAAGGGGAACAAACAATTTTAGTCGAAATTTAGGGTGAGGGATAAGTAATAGTTACCCGGATGTCTGGGATGCATATTATCCGGCGAAGATCCCACACGTCGATGCTTCATTTGATTAAGCGGAGGGGTTTGGCCAAGAACCTGGAAAATAGCACATAAACATATTCCGATTTAGTAAACGAAAATTTCAACAATTTTTCTATTGTATCCAACTCGACACGTTTTCTTCAACGTCTTTTAATAACCACAATCATTTTTTTTTATTATTATTATCTACACAAATATCTTAAAATATTTAAACATCACCGTTTTCAGTTCGTTTGAATTTTTGGTTAGGAGTGCAGTTTCTTCAGTTAAGGCGTGAAAGGAATTAAGAATTTTGAAACAATATAAATGGTCAAGCAATAGAATGGAGCTTTCAATTCGTTAGAGGATGTTTATGAATGAATAATGCTCAAAGGAATGATATGTGAATGACCAAGTAAAACAGATATAGCGAAACGAAGAGGATGCAATAATACAAATACAAAGAGGCGCGAGAATATGGTGATAGAGGGAGAGACAAGAGAGATCTTTCTCATTACTTACTGCTGTGGGCATACCGCCCATACCGCCGATCGTTTGTTGTTGTTGTTGCTGTTGCTGATTCTGCTGCAGCTTCTGAACAATGTTTGGCCGTTGCGAGAGCGGAAATGCAGCTTTTATATTATCACCTTGGACAGCCGTACAGGTGGAAACGAGGGGATAATTGTAGCCAGTACCCAAAGAATTGGGCTTTCCGCGACCATTGTTCAGATTTTGGCAGCTGCCACGATTCATCTCCTCCGACAACATACCGGGCTGACGCGGCGGCAACGGTGGGGGCACACAGTCCACTTCCATTCGACCACCTGTATTGCTGCTGCAGACATCTTCGGTGGCGATCGAACGGCACGTTGTTTCCATTTGTAGGAACATTTGTGTCGACATTTTGGGATCCGATAATGCTTTAGCCTTTACCTTCGTTCGTTTCGCCTTGGCACTATTGTTGTTGTTATTATTATTATTAATATTATTGCCGTTGCTGTTATTGTTGTTATTGTTGGAAGTGTTGGCGGTGGTGGTGGGGGTAGCGTTACTATCATTGCTATTCGCCGCTTTGAACTTCGGTGAACTACGCTGCGGACTGGCGGCACGATCCAAATCCGAGATCGGCGAGAACTGATGCAGACTATTGGTTGCATTGCCCAAATCCAGAGCAAGCTGTCTGGTTGGATTTCGTTGTGGCAACGGTGGCGGTAAATCCTCCTCGATTAGGCTCTTCGATATGCTAAACATATTTTTACACTTCGATCCAGAGCTCGATTTGGGCGTTTCTTTAAAACGTTGATGTTGTTGCAACTGCTGCTGTTGATATGCATATTGCTGATGCTGCAAACTACGCTGCTGGGGACTTGGCATATTTGCATGGGTGTGATGATAGAGGGACTGCGACATTGGATTAAAAGCGTCTGGAGTTCGTTGCTGTGGCAAATGATCCGTTGTATTGTTAAGTGTGGATGTTAGAAAATCTTTGTCAATTTTATTCTTTCGCGTGCCCAGCGAAAGTGAAGAAAGTGATCGTGGCAGCAGTGATAGGAA
>JABVZY010000002.1:18070513-18095481 GCA_020883555.1 Drosophila nannoptera
GAAACAATAACAAATAAGGAGAAGCTTATCATTTCTTTTAGTTACCTCGGCTCCCACTTGATGCAGTTGCTCGCGCAGCTTCCGAATGTTTGCCTCTGACAGCTTATAGCTGCGATTATTTGTATCGCCTTTCAGACGCTCCAAATTTAGTTTCTCCTGCTCAAGCATCTTCTGAAGTGTCTGAATCTTGTATGTTTCCATTTCGCGGCGTTTGATGCTCTGCTCAGGGATGAATATAATTAACACAAATTTAACCAAGTTATATTCAGCGATCACTCACATCCACTGGCTGTGGACCTGTGATTGATGCCGTCCGATCGCGTCCAGAGAGAACGGGCGTGGTAGGTACAATGCCCACGGACGAGGGCCTCGATGACTTTTGGCTACGCTTCACAGCCAGCTCAACGATTGTAGAAGCTTTAGATGAAAAATTGGGAAATAGAAACTTTTTAGAATTACGAGGCATTACATAAGCTGTCAAAATTAAACAAAATTTAAGAACAAAAAAAACATTTACTCATGCGATAATGGTGCTATCAAAATTACTTAAATTAGCTGCTCTTTCTGGCTCCATCTATATCACTCATCAGCTTGGCTTCCTCAATATTCCACGACAGCAGGAGTCCATCATGAAACCGGAGCTGCTCAAAGCTGATAAGAACTTGAAAGTCAAAACGGAAAGTGTTTTTTTCAATAAGGACGATAAGGAAAAGGAGAATTGCGAACGTATTCCTATCGATTGGAATAAAGAGTTCAAAGCGGCATTGAATAAATCCATGAGCGTATTCGATTCGATAACCCATCAATGGAATGACTTCACTCAGGCCTTTCTGGACAGCATTCGAGAATTTTTCGGTGGCGACAAGTAGGCCAGTAATTCGTAGGCCAAGCTTTTCCATTATATACGATTTTCAAAATTTTTTTCAAATCATTTTCACATTAATAGTTTGGCTTATTTTTTATTTTATTTTTTTTTTGATAATCCACTTGGCGCTTATAATGAATATCGTAAAATTAGCTTTTGTTGCTGGCACAATCTGGTTAACCAAGGAAATGGGTGTTTGGGATGATCCAGATACAACAGTTAAAATTTATGAAGATGCTAAGGAACAACTGATGCCCTATGTAAATGGCGTAAAAGAGAAATTCTATTCCAATTACGGTAGGGAGGTGGAAGCTACTGAGAAAGAAAAGAATTCCGTGGATGCCTGGAATCAGACCATTAAGGAAGGCTTTCGCATTATCATCAGAATTCCGAAATATTGTGAACGATTTTCGGAGGATCTCGACGTCACACTTAATAAATTATTCAATGGCAAAACAAGCCAGTAGGCTTGGCGAACGAAAAATTCAAGTCAAAGAAAAAATTAATTCCAATAGAAATACATTCAACAAATTCTTGTTTACTCAAAAACCTATGTATTTATTTTTATTTCGCATGTTATAAATTATGGTATACAAATTGTTGCGTCGTTTGGGTGTTCTCACTGGCATCGTCCTAAATACTACAGCCCATTTTGTAGTACTGGCAGAACCAGATGGAAGATATCGATTCCCCGAGAGTCTGATATGCCGTGAAAAGAAGGCAATCAACGATACAAAAGATGTTGACTTGAGTTACCCGGATTCAATTGGTGCTTTAGATAACTGTTTTGCTGCTCATCGTGAATGTAACACAGCAATTTTACAAAGCCTTTACTATTCTTTTCGTATGCCTTACTGGTCAAACGAATTTGTAAAGCATACTGAAGAGATTCTAAACGAAAATCATCCCAATGAATCAAGGACTTCTCCGTTCCGTAGTCCGATCAAACTGCCTAAGATCAAGGATGATATAACCTGTAAACGAGTTCTCACATAGATGGCCGAAATCTTCCTTTCGAAATTCAAAGTATTTCAATTGAGATCGGTCAATTTTTCCAATATAATTTTTTTTTTTTTTTTTAATTTTTGTCCAGCTTTCTTTGGTCACAGAAATGATTCTAGATCTAGCATTGCGCACAGGAGTCGTTGCTATTGTTATTATGGCCACCAAACGCTACAACATTTGGGATTCTTCGGATGATTCAGTGGCGCTTTATGACTCAACAAAAAAAAAAATCAATCCACTTGCGAAACAGACATGCGATTACCTAAAAATTCAGGTACCAGCAATGCCTCCAGAAAGAGGGCTCTCCTATTTGGGAGTCTACTACTACAATCAAACCGTGATGACCCTTATCGATTTCATCTCCATGTGCCCCACATATATTTATTCTCTTCTGACGATGGTGCCTCACGCTGCTAGGAAGATGTCAGCGACAGTAAGCGAAAAATATAAAGATTATGAGACATATCGTAAGGCTAATGAGAAGAAGCCGCAACGCGAAATGATCATTGATGAAAGGGAATTAGTGCAGCCAGTTGAACCGTTCACGGAGCCCAGATCTAAATGTGGAAAACACAGTCCTAAAGAGCCTGAGGATGATCGAGCACGTACGGACCATCAAGACTGCAAGTGTCGTAAACGAAACCCAACTGAACCAAACAAGAAATCTCCCCCCTGTAAGCAGATACCAATGAAATCAAATACTAAGTGCCTGTGCTCGAAGTGCGCCAAAAAAGAGGCAATGGGTTTGTTAAAGTGCCCAAATCGTGGTAATAAGTAAGTAAGTCATACTCTAAGAAAGACGGAAACTATAAAATCCTCCTGCCTAGCCCGACTGGTCCTGTAACCGATCCACTAAACGATAGCATGCAAAGATCCGCACGTTCCCATGATCAATCATAGAAAGGAAAAGAAAAGTAACTGAACAAAGCCCCCCCCCCCCCCAAAAAAAACAACAACAACAACAACAAAGCAAAATGGACACTTTGCAGAGGTAGTTGAACTGTCTACTGAGAGTATTTATATTATATTAACTTATATACACACCTTTGATGTAACTAACAACAGTCGGATGTTTTTCCTGCCGCACTTCTTGTCCATTTACCTAATATAAATAAAATTGACTGATTTCAATATTTTGAAGGGAATGTGTTTTTTGTTGTAATACAGACCTTCAAAATCATGTCTCCGGCCACCAAACCAGCAATTTGTGCAGCTCCACCGGGCTTCACACTTTCCACGAAAACGGGATTGTCGCCGGACACCTGGACAGAAGAAGAATGTGTAATTGATATAGATGTACGATATTGCACTATTTGGTTTACCTTCATGCCATAGCCATTCTCATCTTTTCGCACAGTCAATGTTAAATACTGAAAGTTTTTTGGTGATGCTGGATTCGGAGTTGGTAACTTCTGCACTTGGGTGATTGTCGGCGTTAATTGCAAATGAAGGGGGCGCGGGGTACCCACTTTATTGGCTCCATCACCTTCCGGACTCAATAGAAGTTGACTACCGCCGCCTTCCATTAGATTACTCTCACTTTTTTGCGTCACTTCAGATATATTCGTTGGGATAGTAACGGGAACGGCAAGTGCAGGTAGATCTGGTGTTGCACTTGCACCATCATTGTTTTCCGTACCATTCATTAGTTTGCTCTTATTTTTATTATGCTGCTGGTAACTGGTAGGCAATGGCGGGGTCTGTGGTGGAACGTTGTTGTTGTTGTGAATGCCACTGAAGCTGCTTGCCAAATTACTAAAGCTGCTGGCCAGAGATGGAGATCTTGGGATTTTCGATTTATTTGCCGATTTCTGTTTTTGTTTGTTCTTTGAATTCTTTACAGATTTCTGTTTTGGAGGCGGCAACTCTGGCGGCAAATCCTCAGTTCGTGTGTCGCCAACACTAGCGACAGTTTGAGATACTGCGGCAGTGTTGTTGTTGTCTCCGCTATTGATATTTTGTTGTGATGTTGTTTTCGACTGCAGGAACTGTTCGTTCGGTTCTTCTGGTAGATCTTGAACCTCATCGTACTCATGGTCGTCGGTACCAAAATCAATCAATCTTCAGATGCAAACAATAAAAAGATGTACAACAATTAATTCATTATTATCCATTCTTTACAACGTACTGCCACCCCATATTCTGCGAATTTCAATATAATATTTGGTCACACTGCTAAATCAGTTCATTTGCTGCCAATGAAAACTTTGCGTGACGTCACGCACAACAATGCAGTTAGAAAGAGCTTCACAGAACTGAACACATACTAACGTTAGTGCTAGCAAGCTGAAACAAAACTATGGGGTGCTTGCAGTCATTTTTGTTTTGTTGCTGTTTTTGTTTTTCTGCCCATGTGTGTATGTGTATGTGTGTTTTTTGTGGTGAATAGACAAAGCCTAGCAATTAAGCAAATCATGCCTGTAACAAGTGCCATGGTCAAAGCCGTGAGATCAACTCACCAAACAATATGACCACTGTTTGACCTTTTTTAATTGACTACAAATTAAATTATCCGGAAAATAGACACAAATTCATTTCTCGACAATTTCCCTGGCAAACCTTTTGTTCGGCTACATTTGAGTTAAAATAAATATAATCAGTATATAAGCTCCTCATGCTTCATATTCTACTCTTACACATAAACTCACCTCTTTTTGATTGATGGGTCATCCATAGAGTCTATGAATTATGTTATCCA
This sequence comes from Drosophila nannoptera, assembly GCA_020883555.1. Classification (NCBI taxonomy): domain Eukaryota; kingdom Metazoa; phylum Arthropoda; class Insecta; order Diptera; family Drosophilidae; genus Drosophila; species Drosophila nannoptera. Next base: position 18,075,082 of record JABVZY010000002.1, read on the forward strand.
AATATTGCAAAAAGTTGTAGATACTTGTAGAACAACGTAATCACATATATATATTATTCTTTAGTTTAATATTCAGATTTAAAAGTTCCTCTGAATATTTATAGGCACTGAGCTCATCTAAAGCCCGTAAAAAAAGTGAATACAAAATATTTTGGCTTATCAAAAAATATCATTGATGTAGATCTTCTCAATGGCAAAGTAACGGAAAACATTTCTAAAGAGTATTCACTTGATCACTTTTAAAACTCGTATTATATGAATCATTTAATCACTTTTTTAAATACATTGAATGAAACTTTCTTGCAATATAGGATGCACAGTTTTTATTAAAAAAAAACCCTTTTCATACTCTCCCATTCTGGGTATTAGTATGTTAGTTCACATATATTTCTCTCTTTTCTATCTTTCTCCCTCTCTCTCTCCCAATCCCACTATCTAACTCAAAAATAAGAGATCGAATAACAATTACTTAAATCTGCTATGTATATATAAAAGGGTCATTTATCAACCATGTATCTGTCAAATTATAGTGTTAACAAATGGAAAACAACAACAAAAATATTAATTTGCACAGTTTATACGCTCAAACATCCAACAAGTGGCGGTGGCAGCCATATTGTTTTGCTCTGTGTTGCTGTTGAATCCAGAGGTGCGGGCGTGACGAATCTTTTAATCCGGGACGACAAAGGAACGAACCATTTGGGATAACATAAGTTTTATTTAAGTCCGAGCATTCCATAAAAACTCTGTCGATAACTTCATATGTGTACAAAAACAATAACGTACGATAGCCAAGTTTTAGTGAGAGACTTATATTGCATTAACACACACATACACCCATATTGTCACGAACACAAATAAAAATAAAGCCCGACACGAACGCACCTCTGGTTGGATCATCACACTCGCCAAGTAAATATGCATACATATATATTATACACATATGTACTTATTCATATGCGCGTTTATATACACTCACACTCGCGCACTGGACTGTTGCCTTTTTTACAAGTCTCAAATCACTACCAAGCGCATTGCGCATCATTCTTTTTTACTTGCTTCAAAGGAGGCACGCACTTCATTAACATATGCATCAACCACACTTTGTATTAATATTGAATATTAAATATAAATTTACGAATTTATGAATTATTAAAATTGCTAAAACCTTCTTGTTTTGTCACAAACCGTACGCAATAAGTGCTAAATTGATACTATGTTAAACTCAAAATGGACACTGTTATTACAGATGACGATATATCGATAATAAATTAAACATCGGAACGTTTCCGATTGTTAGTGTTAATTAGCAGTTTAAGTATGAGAATAAATGTATCTGGGCACATAGGTTCTTAAGAGCACCCTTTATTAAAATACCAATTGGATTGCACTTTATTTTAAAAATACAATACTTATTATGGTTGCAATTTAAGAGACCGGAATTCATTTAATTTAAGAAAATCAAATGATTGCAATTTGTCTGGCGATCATTTATTATTGTATAAATGTTGTAAAAATATGTATATATAATAAATATATATAAAATATAAATTTCTCAATCTTTTTCATGAGGAATCTTTTTAACTAACTATTTTTGTTCATAATCTTTAACAGTTCAACTCGTAATACCTAACATCACGCCAGCCTTAATTTGTAATTATTTAGATTAGAGAATATCAATTAATGTACTTAAATATAAATTCACAGAAAAAGTAATATAATATAAATACTATTAATTGGATAAGAAAATATTTATAAACTGACTCTATACGCCCAAAAGTGGCGCACATTTGGCGTCATATTAGATTCGGTAAATCGTCACTCTTTGAATTGCTCTTACGACGATCGAGAAGACTTGTGTCGCCATTGCCAACGACATCGATGCCATCATGAATTAGTTCATCTACATTATCTATGGAAGCTAAATGAATTTCCTTCTGATGAATGCCAGCTTGAACATTAATTTCACTCATTATATGAGAACTTCCCGATAAATTCGATCTTTCTTCAATTGCAAAATCCAACACTTTAAAGTGATAGAAAACTAACTCATCATCCAGCACAAAAAACTGTTTAAAGTCGGCACTCGCATAGAAATGAAGTCCTCTGTTTCCTACAAATTTTATAGATGCTAGCAACTCGGGCAACTTTGCATTGCCTCGTTTATCCTTCCACAGATCGGCTTTTCCTTTTTCAACATAATTGTAATTGACGTTCGTCGGCATAAATTGTTCGGATTCCTCTGATATATTTGACCAAGGTGAGGCATCAACCTCTTCACATTCAGATAATGCAGACTCCTCCTGGTTAAACCGCCTGCTGCGCGCTTTGGGATTCACACGATTGTTAACTATATGCTTTACATCCCAGAACCTCAACTGTTCTGCGCAACTCACAAGAATCTGTTTGCAAGGCGAGAAACGAAGTTTCATTTCGTGACACGGTTCATGTCCCTGAATGATTGTGTATATAAGTTCCAAACGATTTATATTTTTCATATAGATCTGCAATGAAATTAAGATTAACTTAAGTAATTGAATCCATTATAATTTTTATTGTTATACTTACTTTAATGTTTCCATTTTTAAATCCAATGGAAACGATGCTGCTATCAAATGTAGCTGATAGGTAATTAATTGTAGATTTCGTCTTTAAATGTTCTTGGCAAAGCAGAATATATTTTAACTTATTTTTAATAATACTTAACTTAAAGACCTGCAAAAGAGTTCGAGTGTTATACAAAGTATTCCTCAGTTTTTCTCTATGACTTACCTTTACAATATTATCCTCAAAAGCTAAAAAGAGAAGATCATCCCTTAGATCAAAGCCAACCAGTCGACCAGGCTTATCAAAGATACTTTTCGTCGTACTAACTAAGTCTATGCACTAAAAAGGGAATATAATTAAAATATAATATTTTCAAGATTTCCGAGCACTTACAATTACACCTTTTCTCCAGAACAGAAGCAAAATGTGTTCGCCAAAAACCCGAGCGTACGTTGCAACTACTTCATTCAATTTCATTGGCCAAATTTCAGTAATCTCCGATTGGGATAACTTGAAGATTTTCGTTGTGCGTTTATCCTTGGAGGAGGCAACTATTATATCATCATTAATCACCTTTAAGTAGTCAATTTTTTCATTGCTTTCGCGGCAAATAACCTTCTTTTCGGTTATGTTGATAATAACACCTGTATCATAGCCTGCATATATATTTAGTTTACTGGAAACACATAAGGCAGTTATCTGGCTTTTGGGTTCCACCTGCGGCGTTATGATCGTTGACCAAAATGGTTGATCGACATCGGTTTGAATTTTGTAAATGCGTGACTTCGAGTCAACTGTGAACAATGTATCTCCATCGGACATTTTCAGTAGCGGCATCAGATATACATTCGGTTCCAAATCATATTTTATATCGTTTGCCTGGCGATAGTCCGTCTTAGCCTTGTGAGCCCACGCTATGGCATATGTATCATTCCCTGGCACATTTCGCAGAGTATACAAATGTAGTACACCCTTTCCGGCTGCTCCACACAAAACGATATACTTCAGTCTGGGCCCATTCAGATCATAGACATCCAAGCAGATAATATGTTCACTAATGTTACTTCTAAGCACGGCGTTTAGTCGTTTTAAATCGTAAACAATTAGTCCCTGGGTTGTACCCAGCACCAAATAGCGACCGTCATTCGATAGCCTGCCACATGTTATAGTCACATCCGGTAATGGTAAATCTCTCTTATTAAACTGAATTGTAGTATGGTGATCAGCGTGATTAAATCTCAGTTTCCATACATTCTTCTTAAATATAAGTAAGACCATTGTATAATTATCGACAGTATCTATGTGGGTCTCTATTGAAAGTGCTTTTTCGCTTTGAAAGACATCGCCCACTTCTTTTGAGCCGCGCCGCAGATCCCACAGAGTCAGTTGACAATCGATTGTACAGAGCACATAGAACCGGTCCAAAACTTTCGAGAAACAACGTATCTGACGCTCTTGGGTCTTCAGTATAGGTGTATGCGATTGTCTGAATTTCTCTTCCTTATTTTCCCAATCACAGATGCATATATCTCCATTGCTAAAGGCTACGTGTAATTGGATAAAGTTATTCTCTTCTCCATTGTCTTTTTCATCCAGATGGAACGCAGATATTTTCTGATCCGCATGACTATTTGTCAGTCGGTGAACGTCGCTATTCACAAACTGTACATTGCACAAAGATTTTAAATTTTTGGCTGGTTGCCCCAGCTTGTCCAAAGGGGCTACACCTGGTGTAAACTCCTTAATATTGCGTCGTCGCAGCAGCTGCCGCAGCGACCACAGCTTTAAGCTACCGTTACTGTACAGAGTCAGGAGATGCTTCTGATTGTTGAACATACGCATCTCGATAACGGTACATGTATCGTCTTCATCATTCAGCAGATAGGTCATATCTCCCTCGAGCGATATGTCAGTGAGCAGCAACTGTTGATTACTCAATGCCAAAAGGCAATAGTCATCATCCAGGTAGATAGCATGCTGCACCTGGATCTTTCCCAAATTGATGATTTGCCGATGTTCATTGAATCGTCCGCTAATATAAAAATCAATCATTGAAGATAGACATAATTTGCATATATCTCTGTATATAGATACCGTTCGGTAAACCACACGTAATCAGGAAATTGCTGTGCCTGGCGATATGCTTCATCATAGACGGCACCTTCTCCGCTCATTAGCGCAATTTGTAGCAGACACGTGAACTCCGATTTTATCAGTTTCTCCTCGGCATTAAGCAGAAACACCAAGAGTTCATTCACAAGGCGATCGTAATCGACGCTACCAATTGTATCATTGCCTTCTCAAAAAAAAAAAAAAAAAAAAAAAAACGGATTAGATGATTCCTTCATTATCTCTAAAATTACTTACCAACAATCTGAGCTTTATGTAGCCGTAGGACCTGTAGAGTATGGAGGACATATCCTCGTGCATTCCACGGTGTCGGTTCGTTTCGAATTTTTTGATCAAGAAAACGGAAATCAAGGAAGATCTTACGAAACAATCTCACTTGCTCGTCTGTGTCATCCAGTTTGCTCAGATGATAAGCGATATACCTATTGAAATAGCTGTCCATATGTGGCAACGTGAGGCCACTGCTTACATCGAAAACTTCTAGTATGCTGAAAGAAAAAAGGGGAATTCAATTGGAAAACGAAATGACTCCACATTGATAATCGAAATTACTTGTAGTATTCAATTATTTTTCGATTCAATTCAGACTCGTTTACAATTGGCAGCTGTAGTTCGCAATATATGCTGGACAGTGTTATAGTCAGGCGACGTTTGTCATCAAAATGCTTCTTTACCAACGAATATTTGTAGAATTTATTTACTACGATTATTGGGTCCTCCACAGTCCAAATGACGCCTAAAAGCTGTGGAATAACAAGTGTAAGCAACAACTATTTACGAGATGAACTATATTCACATGAAGTGGTATCTGTGCTGAGGCAGGAAATATAAAAAGAGACTGGAAGAGTTGCTTGTCAGCGGTATCCAATACGTTTAAGGTGGTCTCAATGATTGTTGTTAATTTATCACACTTCTTTCTGTAAACCAAATTTATGTAAGTGAAAGATATTTATTATATTCATAATATTTTCTACATACTGCTCCCAATTGTCAATCGTGCAGTGACCGTCACGAATGCTCTCGGCGATTGTGCTTAGCAATAGTGGATTGGTTTTCTGATATTCCGTGAGTGTTGCCGATAGCTTTTTAAGAGATTTATGCAGATTTTCGTCTAGATATTTGGCGAATAGTGTCTCAATTTCAAAAGGCGTGAGCACATCATTCAGTGTGATATGCGTTGTTGTTGCCGGTGATAGAAAATTGACAACACTTTTGTGGCGCGTAGTTAGAAGAATTTTACATCCAACATTAAAGGCTTCCCATGTCTCCTTGTTTTGCACGTTGCGCAACACAAGTAGGCAATTTTTGTAAGACTTATTCCTAAACTTATCTCTCAATTGAGTTTTTACCCGTTCGATGCACAAATCGACACTCTTGTCACAGTTGCTGTGATGGCTGTTATCCATGATGTACAGCAATGATTGTAGCATTTCCAAACGTTTTTCCGGTGTCGTACAATTTCGTACATCCAACCAGAATATATTGAAGTCCATTTTTCGCTGCACAATATACGAGGAGCAAACGTCCAACACTAGCCATTGCTTTCCAGCCCCCAGATCGCCTTCAACGACAACGTTCTTCGACGGCCGTAGCTCAAGCAGAGCCTTCTGCAGTTCCAAATATGGCTCGATTCGTGGTACATTATATTTTGTGAATTTCTGATTATCATTGAACAAACGATCGACTTCGGATATATACCTTTCGGTATTCAAACTAGGATAATTGCATTCTCTTTGAATGGCAGTCTGTAGAAATCCATAATTTGGCTCTTGAGAATCTCTGAGTCCTTCTTCAACGAACTTCTTAACTATTTCATTTTCTTGGTTCCGCAAGGTCCAAAATAATAGATATATCTGTTTTGGATGTGGTGCCTCTATAATATAATCGACCTCTTTTTTCGTCAATATGGTGCGCAATATATCCTCAATATCTTTACAATCGAAATCCTTCTTGAAATCGGACAGAAAAACCGGAATTATATCCTTGTAGCTATGCTGAGTCTCAATCATTTCGCGTCTAAGTAACAATTACCTGCAAAAAAATAAGTTGAACTAAGCATTTAAAGCGAAAAGTCAACGTTAATATTAGGAGCTGTTGCTCAATATGGCCACCGACGGCTCTGCTGTCGTTCTGCTTATAAGTGACTCAAAAATTTCAAGGATGTTAAGATTTGACTTGTTGTCATTGTGCCTTTAAAAGTAGATTATGAAAAAAGCATTCATGATAAATGCACTTATCGTCCTCTAAGATAATAAACATGCATTCTTAAGAATATAACACAATATCATTCCTATGTTTAAAAAAGATTTCAAGATTTTTTCTAATCAACAGAGCAGTTGCCTCATAAACCAAGCAATAGATATATTGCTTTAAAACAAAGTGACTAATTTTGCCTTCTTCATAAAAGCAGCATAAGACTCAAAGATACCCTGTGTATATATATGCACATTGTTTATTCACAATTGCCTTTGTTTTATTATTTCGTTTCAATGAACTAATGGAAATATTTTCGATATTTCTATGAATTTGGTTAGACAACGTTCATAAGTTTTATGTTGAGAACAAATTCGTTATTATTATCTGGTATATTACCCTTTGAAGTGAATGTACCCTCTACGAATACTTAATTAGTAATGAATTCAGAGAGGTCATTGACATGTGAAATTTGCGTACGTTTGATAAATTTGAATGTTTCACCTATTTTGGACATGGTTTGAAGGGATAATACTTACAGGTGATGTAAATATTGCAACCAAAATAATGCGTTCCTTTCTTAAGAGTCAGAAAAGGCGACAAAAATATACAAATGTCATAACACTTTTATCACATGCATGCTTTAATATCATAAATATTTTAATGTAATTTGAGTATTATACGGAATTCTTTATGTTGCATTTGAATAATTATTGAGGGTCGCACAATATCACTGCACTTGCGAACATTATACTATTGATACCACTTGTTTATTTTTTACTTTTGCAGCAGTGTGACCAATATTGAAATCTTATTATTTACCCAAAATACTAACACTCACAATTCAGGATCATATTAACTCAATTTTAAGCAACTTCTTTAACATGAAATGTCTTTTAAATCGTTCTTATTTGAATAGTATTGTTGACTACTCTCTATTGGTAAGACAACAAAAGTTCTATTTCTAGTAGAAAATGTATAATGTTCTGTTATCGATACCATTCCTGATTAACTCTGTGTGGCTGTAGCGTTGAAAACAAGTTATTCGCAATTTATTGCAACAGATTTCATAAAAAAGAAAAAGTAAAGCTGGTAAGAATCATTACTACTTAATAGATATATATTGTTTTTTGTTTTATTTTATAAGCATTTTGTCTTTTGGATATTAACTTAGGTATATATGTGTATTCCATAAGCACACAGGCTCTCGAAAATAGAAAGTTGAATCGGCAGTAAAAGGTGGCGACGCAAGCAAGAAAAAAAATATCATCTACGTATACGTAAAAAATTTAAAACACAATTAAGGTAGGCATTGGAAATAACATAGCATAAATTTGACAACAAATGTTTAGCAAAAATATTAGTGCAGTCATCATTGATTTGAACTGGAGACTTTGTGCAAATATTCAAAATACAAATAACGAAGAAAACAAAATGTCCGCTGCTTTGACCGAATTAGCGACACTCGACGTAACCGCAATGGAGCGTGAATGTGATTTGCATTTATAATTTCAACAACTTAATTATGCTTTCTCGCATATTAATTTTAATTATTTTCTTTAGTTTTTGAATCCGACGCCGCTACCGCAATGTCATGCCGTGCACCCTTTCAACCCGAGGAACAATACGAGCAGTTGCGCCGACCTAATCCAGGACCAGGTGCAGCAATTCCAATTGCACCACAACTAGCACAATCTCTACCCCTGGAACAGCAAGCGCACCTGTATAATGAGTTTAACTCCGTCGGTTATGCTTCGGCTGCCTTCGCGCCAGGTCCTCCTGTTAATTATGCAGCTCCATCACAGGGACCAATCATGACCGATTTGGCAGGAGGCTTAGGGCACTCCAAACTATCAGCTACTGCGGCTGATTTTATACCTAACCTACCAAGTAACACTAATTTGGGTAAGCGCGGCCCTCCGCAGGAACAGCATTATCAACATCAACCGTCAGGCCCAACACCTTATGCGCTACAACATCAACAGCGTTATTTGAATGGTCATAAGCAGCAACATCAGCAGCACAAAAATTATTCTCACCACCCACAAAATCAGCAGTATAACAATGATATGCAAAAGCTGACAAACTCTGTGCAAGCTCGTCTGCATATTGGGCAAATGCCACCGCATAATAGTGCAATGAACAATTACTATCAACAGCAGCAGGTACAAACACTGCAACATCAACAGCACTCACATCCATCACAGTCGAAATTTCAAAGTCATGCGCATTTAAATAATTCATTCCAACAACATGCACAACAGCCGCCACAGCAGCCGCAATACTATCACCAGCAACCACAACCATCAACATCGTCGGCTGCCATTTCGACTTCTTCGGCTTCTTCCCATCCTGACATGGAAACCATTGCTTTAGAGTATCTAGATACTGTCATACATTGCCTTAACCAGGTGAGTGACACTATATTGAAGACTATAGCTTTTTAGAAGTAGTACAACTTATTTTTTTCTCAAGAATCCTGGGCAATTTGATACAATCGCATCACGTTTCCTAACAATCTTTGACGGAATGGAGAGCAATGAATATGTGCTTTCGATCGCAATGGAGGATATATTCGAAAAATCGATTGAGCAACCCAATTTCCGATATATGGGAGCTAAGTTGTATAATTTATTGCATATGCTGAATCTCAAACAAGATTCATTGTTTCACACTCTGCTTAAGTGTAAGCTGGATTATCATCGTGCAGAGGTTGACAAGTATATGCAATCTGTAGATCAACAACAAAAAGTGAGAGAGACCGCATTGTTTCTCGCTGAATTGTATATGCAATTGCGTGGAGATGACGACACTCGTATTCAGCTAATTGCTGTTAATATAGTGTACTCGTTGAAAAAACTATTGGCATACGAGAGTTCTGAGAATGTGCGCTGTATTTGCCAGACGTTGAAGTTAGCCGGCTACGACCTAAGTGCCGATTGCAAACAAGCCATGCAATTCATAATTACTTCATTGCAGGAGTTAGAATCGAAATCTCCGGGCAAATACGGTATGATTGCAAGTGTCATTGGTTTGCAGCAAAACAATTGGGGGCGAAAGGTATCGAATGCTCTTGGTGGAGACGATGATGGCGTAGCCAAGCCACCAGAACCGCCACGCTTGAGTGATGAGCCTGTTTTCTACGGTCCCGATGGTCGTGAGCTAACAGCTGAGGAGACCGATTTTCTAGCTGCCGAAGATGAGGCCAACGGCAGCGATGGTGACGAATTTGATGTAAGAGACAACGATTTGGATCTCGACCCAGAAATGGATGAAGAGACTGAGCGTGCTTATAAGGATTTCTGTAAACAAGGAAAGCAAGCACAGGCAAATAAGAAATCTTAGATCTTTGTATGTGTGAAAACTGTGTGGCGTTAATTTGGCGTGGCAGATAGGTTACATTTTAAGTATACTCACTCTCATATTCAAAGAGGATGCCTAACAAATTATTGGTTGTGTAGTTGCTACTTCATTTTTGTTGTTTTAAAACAATTTTTTTTCTATTTTAATTGGTTACAAATTATTTGTGATATATGACGTCTATGCTTAGTTTTTACATTGCATACATATTAATATCCATATATGTGTGAATATATAAATGTGCACTGATTTTGGTAACGGCACATTGAAGCAGAGCGGTCTCAAGATCTTAAATACTATGTTTTTATGTAATAGGAGCGCAAAAAAACATTGTAACTTCTAAACTTTTCGAACCTGCTGCCACACCGGTGCGTAATATCACACATTTTGACACTCGTACAAATAGTATTCGCATGCCTACACATCCATACTTATGTAGATTCATAACTGCAACACATTCAATTAAAGATGCATTCTCTTGATCATATAAATCTAAAAACAACAGCCACGCTTAATTTTTTAAATAATTTTAATTAATGTTATAAAGAACGATATAAATATATATATAAATAAACATCTCAACCGCGACCGTTGTGTGGGGCAACTTCTATTTACCAAATTTTCGTTTCTTTTAAACAGTTAAATATGTGAACTGTGGCGGTTCTGCAATTTAGATAACTTATCGATAACGACCGATACACATCGGATCAAATTTGCGTCTTGTAACTCTTTTACTCGCTCTTTTATCTGCGCTCTGTTTGGGTCTCAATAATTGCAAGTTATAATAAATATTGTTAAAAAATATTTTAAACAAACAAACTCAGTCTCATTTGTGTGTATTAAGTGTGTGTGGTGTTTACTCGACATGGACTAACAGAAATCAAGGCAAACCGATTTTGGTTCCAAAGTGTGCGTGATGTCATTGTGGTGCTATATATTCAATCACTTATGTACATATATGTATATTGATATGTACACAGATTACTAACGTATACATGTAATTTTTTTGTGCCTCGTTGAATGTAAAAAAATAACACCACTCATAATTTTATTGATAAACAACAATATATGAATGAACATAAAAATACGTACCTTCAGAGAGGTTTTAGAGTACAATTTTCTAGAAATGTACTTATTTGTATATACAAAAATCAAAATAACTAAGAGACATCTAAAGGTCACAAAACGTGCAAATTTAGACATATATTTAAGAAAAAACAAAGACGCACTTGTGTGTGTATATATATTTAAATATACATATATATACATTTATTCTAAAAAAGAGAGGGAGAGAAGACAAATAGAATTTTGTCTTTTGCGATAGTTTTCGCAAACAAATGCGAAGGGTCTTTTTGATCGATGTACATATAGATTGTAGTAACTTTAAATGAATATGTGTATATACATATTGATATGAACGTATAAATTGATATTAATTTTTAAAAATATACTATATCAGCTTTGAGACGCATATTTGAATTGAAAGTGCTTTGCCACCCTTACGGATGAAAGAGTAAATATATATTCATGTGTGAGTGTGTGAGAATGTGAACGTATCTATGTCCGTAAGATATTTGAAATAAGGAAAAGATAAAGCTAGTGCCTTTTAAGCACTTTATAAAGGCTTATTTATAATGGAATACGTTTATTTTCCCTTCTTTTTTTCAAATTTTTACAGACGTGACTTTTTGTCGTAATAAAGGTAAAAGTGAGCACATTTCAAACACACAATTTATAGACCGAACATCGAATGTGAATTAACTGTGTGTGCCTTAGCTTTAACTAGTTGACCTAAACATCCTTTGGGTCGCAATGGGTAGCGTTTGGAAGCGTTTGCAGCGAGTTAACAAACGCGCGGCGAAATTTCAGTTCACTGCCTCGTATCATGACCTTCGTTTGGAAACGACCGCCAAATGGTAAGCGAAATATACTAAATAAAAATAAAGGGGTTTTATTCTGTTTATTAAAATTAATCTAAGTGGAGGGAAATGATAACTTCATTTCCTGTTTTTCATTGATAGTTCTGGCTTATTACCAGCAAGTAGGATAAATTATTAAGTCACTGTCTGCATGATTATTGCTGTTGGGAGCCCGCATTTCCTCCATTCCAGCCACCCTTATTTCAATTATGAATCACTTTTATCGAAGAACACTCATATGTGCGTGCATTTAATTTAATTATATCGGAAATAAATATATAAGATATGTATACGGAAATTGTATTCAAAGGCGTCCTTCAAATATTTCGGTGGTTTGGACGAGACGGTCAAGGCGAGTTGCAAGTTCACCGTTGCCATGGGAGCCGGATATGATGAACCCGTTGGTGGGAAACATATCGTGGCCAGTGCCAGACAATCACACCATATCGGTTACATTATTCAAGGATCCCCGAACTCATGAACTTGAGGATAAAGACTGGACATTCGTAATCGAAGATGTAAGATGAACGTGAAATGTTATATATATTTTAGTATAAAGAGCAGAGTATATAAATATTTTTGTTTTCAGATTTCACTGCTTGGTAAAAAACGAGTATTGGCAAACGCCAGCATTAATATGCGGAAATATGCGAGCATTGAATCAACGCAACAGAGCTTTACATTGAACCTTAAGCCAATTTCTAGGAAAATAACTTCTGCTGACTTGGAACTAACAATCAGTTGTGTTTTCTTGCGCGAAGGAAAAGCAACGTGAGTTGTACTCATCATTTATCATTGTCATTGTTTACGAACATTTATATTCTATATATTCAAGTGATGAGGATATGCAAAGCGTTGTATCGTTTATGTCGGTGAACAATAACTGTGATGTCGCACCTCTCGATGATCTAGAGGATATACCAGACTTGGAAAACTCTGGAGACATCTCGGATAATTTATACGATTTCACGCAGCAATTGGAGCAAATGACAACGAGCTTAAATGGTTGTACAGATGCTCCTACGCCTTTAAGTGGTATGCATTTAAGTAGCTATTTACGAATGTTATCAAATGATTAATTAATGTTTATTTTATTTTCGGTATTTTTTGTAGTTCCTTCATTATCTGAAGACCCAACGCCGTTGGCGGAATCTATTAACCAGTCACATTTTGAAGTAGATCAGAAAAGTTCGAAATCATCATCTTTGGGACTGCAACCTCAGGTGCATGTTGAATCGGATGACACTGCTAATACTCCCAGCGTTACAGATCCACAGCTAGTGACCCCAACTAAAGACAGAGACAAAGATAAAGACAGCGAAGAAGACAAAAATGGAATTCAATCGGCGAGCAAATCTTTAAGATCCAATCAAAACGAACGATTCCACGAACTGTTGACATCTACACCAATAGAGCAAGCACAAAATGCTACAGAGAAAACAAAAAAGAATAACATACAGAAAGCTTTAAATTTTGAAAGACAAGACAGTAATTCGCAGGATATTAAGGCTAATGGGAATACTAACCACTTAACTGATATTTTAAAATCGACATCGAATACAACCAAGATAACGGAATTTGGAAAATCTAATGAAAAGCAAACTAAGCCAACAGAGGACGTAGTCACCGTACCCAGTGCAAAGCGTCCAGAACTTCAGCCGTTAAATTTAAAGAAAAGCTATGATACCACATCTGCCGTAAATAACAGTACGTCAATATATAACTCAAGTTTAAAGCCTGTGGAGAAGATCGTGCTAAAAGATAATACTCCTGGACAAGATCTGTTGGAGTGGTGCAAGGAAGTAACCAAAGATTATCCAAATGTTAAGGTTACGAATTTAACAACCAGTTGGCGTAATGGAATGGCTTTTTGTGCAATAATTCATCACTTCATGCCGCATTTGATGTAAGTACTTAGTATACTAGTTTTGATAGTAGTAATTAATCAAATATTAATATCCCATTTTATTCGATCATAGAGATATGTCGACCCTAAGTGCACACGATGTTGTTGGTAATTGTCGAACGGCGTTCGATGCGGCTGAAACATTGGGAATACCACGAGTGATTGAACCCCGCGATATGAACTTACTAACGGTTCCCGATAAGTTAGCTGTTATGACATACTTACATCAACTGCGGGCGCACTTCACCGGAAAGCAACTTCAAATAGAACAAATTGGTGAGCCGCCATATTTTCTTCCAAATCACACTGTTATTGAACTTTTTTGTACACTCCATATTAGGCCCGACATCAGATGAGTCTAGTTACGTTATCGGAAACTATAAGTCGGACAATTTATCGCAAAATCTGATCAACTTCTCGCATCTGAAGACACAACTTTTGCAGCAATGTTCGTTCGATGACGAGAACGTTTGTCAGCAACCACAACTTTCACCCACCAGTAAAAAGGACGTTAAGAATCTTATACTGACCAGCTCGAAAAGCATTTTGGGTAAAGTCCTTTCGCCAACAAAAGATAAAAACTCAGTCAACGCAACGCAGACTATAAATCAGAATACCAAATCCTTGCCGATTCGGCATTCCACTCCACCACCCATCGACGGAGATGCTTATGAGGAAATGCAGAAGTTTGGTAAAGAGCCAATATCGCCTATGTCGCTGGATGCTAATACGACAAATGTAAGTAAATATTAAGTTACAACTCGACGAACGTTTAGTTATCGCTTTAAGCAGAAAAGTCAACTTATATGGTTTGATTTATAAGTTTGTTCGATTACGTTTTGATTACACTTGTTGCATCGTTATTATTTACACTAATTTTGCTTGCCGCTGCTGCTGCTGCTGCTGTTGCTGAATCGGCTTCGGCTTGCTTCTGTTTTTCGTTTCGTTCATATTTTATTTTCGTAGCGCATTTTAACCCGTCACAAAGAAATGAGCGAAAAAGCTAAAGTGATGATGGAAAAATTAAAAATTTCCAATTGTGATGACCGGCCCGAAACGAAAGATGTAAGTAAAATTGGGCAAAAAAATTTTCCACATCTCGCTATGCAAATATCGTGCTCAATTGATTGTGAAGATAGTAACAACGGCTCATTATTTAATTTTTACCAGGAGGAAAGGCAACAACGTTTACGGGAGCAAGCCCGACGGCTTATATTGGAAACTCGAATTAAGAAGCCTGTAAATAGTGGCATTGGCAGTCCCACATCGCCAACAAAACTTAAGAGATTCAACTATACTCCTGAACGAACCATTTCACCCATTCATAATGGCAGTGTCAGCGAGGAGTCGCACATTGAAGTTCCTTCGAATAAGCACGCATCTAACAAGGATAAAGCCGAAGAGCACGTTAGCCCCACGAGTCCTAGTCATAGAATTAACGACGTTAATCTTACTCCTTTGCAATCCTTTAACGCAGTCGTAGAAAGGATTTCACCAAAACATGAAAAAAGGGTTGGTATAATCATGAACGTATTACCCATTTCATTGTATGATAATTATTATTCTTTTCTTTTCTGCTTTCCAGAATGACAGACTCACCTATATTGAGTCTGAGCTGGAAGCATTGGAACGCGAACAAGAGGCCATCGACCAAAAGGCTAGCAATTTGGAGGCCAAATTGCGAGCTGTCATGGGCGGTAAACCAAGTAATAATCAATCTGGTACAAATCCTTTTCTTAGATTAATACGTAATAGCATTGGTGGTGGTGACGTTATTCGTATCAAGCTTCTCGACTCGGATGATGAAAGTTTATTTGGTAGTGGTGTAAGCGGTGCTGGCAGTGGTACAGATGACGACGACGACGAGGAGGATGACGAGGAGGAGATATATAGTGACGCGTCTAGTACATCTGGCTATAATAAAGAAAGGCTACACTGCGACGAACAATTTACCGAAATGCAAACTCGAAAAGAAAATAGTCATGTGACGAAAAGGCAGTCCCGTCCACGTCCTCGCGCCCAATCCTGTTTCGTGAATACAAACATGAACTTTCCATTGATACAGCAGCCCACATATCAACAGCATCAAAAGCATGAACATTATAGCCATCGTCATCTGCATGGCCATGCGAGCCAAACACCACACCACGTCCATCACGTGGGACCAAACAATCATTTACTGTGTAACTCTAGCTCAGTTGCATCCTCTCGACAATCCTCCTGTGATAATCTGCATGACTATCATGCCGACGATGACAATGCTCTGGTTGTGGCAACAACTGGGCACGTAGCCCACTGTCGACGAAGAGGTCATCATGGCCAGGGCCAGAAAAGAGGCCCACATAAGAATCGACGCTCACGTTCCCGGGCTGGTTTTTGTGGTAATGTGGTGTCTTAATGGCCAATTGGCCAATTAACTGCTTCTGCCATGCCCGCAACAGCACGCCACAGCTAAACGCCTGCCCGCTCGCATATCTGTGTTATCTGTTCTCGCTTTTAACCATTTTGTGATTTGTTTAAAAAACATACTTTAAGCCTTGTTGACATGTGCCTTAAACAAGAACCCAAAATTCAATACGTTTCTCAATTTTATCATAACCACAATGAATAAACTCTTATCACTAATCACAACTTAGCGTTCTACGACGACGATAAAAAAAAACTCAATGCTGATTCTAAAAATATCGACTTTGTTAGAATCAAATATCTTTGAAAGAAATCTCAAACATTATCCAACAAAAATGAATTACCTCTATTCTCACAGAAACCGAAGAGACGGAGGAGCAATTGCTTTCGCAGTGGTTCACGCTGGTCAACAAAAAGAACGCACTGCTCAGAAGGCAGATGCAGTTGAATATACTGTAAGTACAGAGGTTTGGATTTCAATTAGTGTAGTACTTATCAATCCTATTCTCATTTATAACAAGTGAACAAGAAAAGGATTTGGAGCGCAAATTTACAATGCTTAATCAGGAGCTGCGAGCGGCTCAGTCTGTGGAAGATTGGCGCAAAACTGAAGTGCAGCGTGAAAAGGAACGTCTGTTGTTGGAGGAACTGGTGACTATAGTCGATAAGCGAGATCAACTGGTGCAGGATTTGCACAACCAGGAAATTGCGTATGTATAAATACTATATAGATATTGAGAACCGGATTATTATTTAGCCTTCCTTTTACAGTATCGAGGATGACCACGAAATAGCGCGCGAGCTTGAACAAGTGGATATTAGCGGTGGAAAGGAAAAGTGTATTATACAATAATTGAAAAAACGGGAAACACAAAGGAAACTTAGAGTAGTAGAACTTGACTGTGGAGAGATTAAACTTATGCATAAATAATTATCCTCTTAAAAATTTATAACAACTGCATAAGAATGTTCGCATATATCATAATGTATGCATATATATATACCTATAAAATGTGAAACAAATTTTGACAAGAGAACGTCCGATAGAATATTAAGACCATCGTAAGCTTAAAGTAACTTAAAATCATTGAATTCAATGCTCTCGTGTTCATTTAAACAAAATGAAAAAACCACAAAAAAGAACAGAAATATATAATCCCGAATTGTATGGAAATTTGAGTGCCATTGAATGTTTGGTTCTTTGTCGAAAAACGTTTTTCATTGTGCAAGAAATTATGTCCAAGTTTTTATCCAAAGCTTTTTGCAAAGTAAATGTATTGTTTTTTTAGCCTTACACTTAGCTCTTAAACAAAACGAAGCTTCAGCCTAAGAATGTGTGAACAGTTTACAAAGCAGGTCTTATTTAGTTTTACCTTTGTATTCAATAATTATTTAATGGTGGTTTACTTATATACAATAGCTAGAATTGTGGATTGTATTGATATTTAATTCGAAAATTTCTTGACGAGACACAATACAATGTTTTTTATAGTTTAGATTTTGATTAAATATTCGTTAATTTTATGTCTGCCTGCAAATAAATTTACAATATTTATAAATTTACGTTGATATTTGGTTTCACTTTCGACTACAGAGACTTCACCCCAGTCAATTCACGGCTAAAACATCGCATAATATCCATCACGTATGTTATTTATATTTTCTTTATATATACAAAATGTGCAATTAGATTTCATAGTAACTTATCAGCTCAGACAAAATAAAGCTGTTGATGCTAAAAAACAGCGCACTCTGTAAACCAATCCAATAAAAGGTGTTCATCGACTTGAACTCCAATAAATAGGCTGGAAGTAGCCATAGGGCCTGGCCGCACAACCAAAGCAGCAGTAAAGATATGCACCTGCCCAAGGATAACCGTCGGAAATTATTAATGCACAACGGCAGCACAGCCAGATACCAAATGAAGTACTGCGACGTGACCACCGAATTATATGTGACAATGACGAACGACAAACTGAAGACACAAAACGGCAAAGTTCGCCGGAAAAGTCCAAAATTGAAGCTTAAGTAAAGGATAAGCAACAATTGAGGTGCTAGCAGCAGGCCTTTGACGATTCCTGTTGACTGTTGCGGTCCATCTGAAGTATACTGAAGGTATTGCAACAAAAATTGAAGTGAAAAATTGTGCCGCACATCCTTGCGCAATAGATGATACAAATAGGCTTCGTACACATATTTCCAACCGTACAGGGCATAAAAGGTACCCGTAAAGGTCCCGAGACCTATTAATGTTCCGATTATTAGGTACATCCGATGCTTATTGGGTAGAATCCACTGTAATATTCCACGTTGCTTGGGCGACAAGACCAAATAATAAGCTAAACTAAAAACTATAGGATAGAGGCGCAGGTGTATAACGAATCCATGAACCAAACCGGCGAAGAATACAATCAACGACTTATGTTTGACGTTCTGTGTCCTTAGCAATAGGTAAATGCTCAGTATAACAAAGAATCCGGTCAAACAGTCGCCATTGCCTCTCGTTGATATAACTGCCGTGAGTGGATTATATAGCCAAAAGCAGGTCGAAAGGCATGCTAATCTCTCAACTTGCTTTCCTTGAATTGGCGCATCTTTGCCGCTTCTCGTCTGTAAATCAAATTTCACCAGGGCATAAATAAGTGCTCCAAGAAGTAGATCGAATAGTCCGTAAATAAATTTTCCAAATGAGGGATGTAAAATAATATTGGGTATTTGAATATAGGCCAAAATTGGACTGTAACGGTAGGTGTGCCGATCGAAAGGTATTTTCCCATTTAATACCAGACGGGCGCCATCTGTTACCACTTTGTAGTCAATGTCCGTATACGGCACTGCGGACGCGGCATCATGTATTTGGCCATAGTAAATCAGTGTAAGTCGAAGTATAGCAGAAATTATTAAATGTGTTCGAATGTTTAGGGCGTTATTATGCAGCCAACTGAGTTTAGCCGACAATGTTGGGAGTTTATCTCTTGTCTCAGGCATCATTATCTATGTGGTTTGAACTGGATTCGTTTACAACTTGGTTTTTAGTTCTTTAGCAGTCTTTCGTATACAGTTTAAGAACTCCTTGAATTCTCTATCGCAAACGTTTTGCTGCACATTAAGGTCCCGAGTTACACACTTTGCATAAAGGGACGCCTTGTCAGCACATCTTGTTAACAATATGGGATAGTTATGTAGTCGATTATTAGCCTTACGTACAGAATCCATACCTCTTAACGTTTATGCGGTGGTGGTATGGCACCCTTCGGTGGTAATGGATCTGCTATGAATGCGTCGTATAGTGGCTTAGAGAAGAATATAAGCAGCGAGCCGGTTATAAATGTAATTTGAAAGAGTCTTGGATTACGTTTTATCCAAGAGCGTTTTGGTAAGACGGCTGTTCGCTTGCGCGAATATGTTTGTCCAGTATTGTCCAACAAATTCTGTATATGTTTTGGTGGCTTATATGAAGGCACTGGTGTTGGTGTTGACATTATTTTTGGCTGCTGATTAATATTAATTCTTTAACTTTTAGTAATGTTATACGTTTAGAACTAGTATTCACCTGCTTGATTTCTTTGCGTTGCTGTCACTCTTATGGTTATCTAAATAGGACTTTTCCAAATCGATACCACTACAACAAAGTGATTCCTTGTGCCACTTTAGGCAACATAAACGCATTCGCTCAAGGACTTCACTGCATCTATGTTCCTGAAAGTTATTTTCTGCAAAATAATAGAGGGCATATGTATCAATTGACTCTGCATTGCATAATATTGCGGTTCACGTTTTTTAAATACCTTTTAAGCAAGCTTGTATGGCACACGCGTAGGACTTACATGGATCCTTAGTTGCCTTAGACATCAATCAAAACAAACAAAATATCTCAATTTGTAACCGGATAAATTCGTTGATCTAAAAGAATTTTTTAGTGATGTAAATTCTGAGTTT
>JABVZY010000002.1:18104632-18121798 GCA_020883555.1 Drosophila nannoptera
GTCCATTCACATGACCAGGCTCACAATAAAGCGTCTGCACCCCGCCTACACAATCTCTGACAGCTCGAGCACGACACGATGTTAGTAGCATGGTGAGGCGAGTTGTAACGATGCCAGCCAAACTCAGACCCCACAATTCATATTATGATAACGATGTGGGTTGGTCAGAGGCAGCTGCAGTGGAAGCATACATCCCGCCAACGGTTGCCATTCGCGTGCAATATATTCTGTTAATGTCTTTTGTTGCTGTTGCTTTTCTGCTGCTACGGCTGCTGGAGCTCATGTTGTTGTTATCGTTGTGGTTGTTGTTTATTCCAACTCTTTCCTTCTTTATTTTAACTCTTTATCTTTCAGCATTTCGTTTAGTTAGGTACTCGTTACTGTCTGACTGGCTGACTGACTGTGCATAAGGGTAAACAAATTTTGAACAATCCTCTTAAATTTCTCCCGATTCATTGAACCAAACGTGAGTATGAACATTAATTTTTCGAACAAATTCATGATATTTATAATAAAATACGTATTTTTTTAAGACTGCGCTTTTGAACTTGTTCATAATGTACGAATAACATCTTTAGTTCCGAAACCAATATTTACTAGAAACCAAATCCAACAAAATTGACAATTTATTATATTATAATATTGAGAATCTATGAGGGCCACCTGCATTAATTTTATTGAAAACTCTGACTAGCTAAGAGATTCAATTCAATAAATAACTTTTTATATATTTTATTTGCTTTCTCTTGTTTTCTTTCCTTATTCATATGCACCTTAATTAAAAAATGTATACTTTTAAAATATTTAGAAAATTACTACAAATACTATATTTTACTAATCACTGTTTATGTTATAGAAGAACAAGTATTTACCATTTTTGTACTGAAAACTATCCGAGATGCAGCAGCAAATGATGAATAATATACTTAACGCGTAGCTGAAGGGATGAAAGTCTCTGATGGCTTTTGTTGCACATTGTTTTGTATTTGGCCACAATTGTTTTATCTTAATATTACTATGGTCACAAGTGTATGGCCTACGAGTCATTTTACATGCACCGGCCCAAAAACTCGAACTCGAAAAAGCATTTGAAATCCAAAATAGCACGATAATCGAAATATTTATTTGTATTTCTATTGTTTACTAAATTCGATAGTTTCACATTTTCACCACACAAACAATATGTAATGTCCATGAAAGTCCAGGTTGTTCTCGAGATCAAATTAAAATGCAGTTATTGCTTTGTTTTAATTTGGGCGGAGAACGCGTCGGCACTGTGTTGTGTCATTTCCGTTCTTCACTAGGCGACATTGATATGCAACAATGTTGTGAATGTATTCTTATGCTTTATTATTATCTTCTCAATTATTAACTGACGCAACAAGCCGGTAAGAGTAGCACACGACGTCCGACTGCATTTAATTACATATGCACGTATGTATCAATGAGTTAATTAAAAAATAATGCCTTATACGCGTCTTTTTAGCAGACCGACCATAATATCACTGCGTCGTGTCCTACGTTAGATATGCGTAAAATTTACAACTGGTTTCAACTTGTTTTTACACTTCAACACACGCGACTGAAAAACGATGCACATTTTTTTGGAAGCACAGTAAGAGGCAATAACATTAGATACTAATATCTGTCAATACCCGACCATAAGAATATAATAACTCGGAAGCCATTTTGTTGCTATGTACTTGTAAAACATTTATTTGTTAAGCCTTGTGATGCTTCAATACCACATTCGATACTACTCGATACTACATGTAAGCAGACGAAGATAAGTTCAGCGATTCAGCAAGCAGCGTACCGAAATCATCTGATGTTAACAGAAAAAATACTGCTTTCAACAAAATTTTTTTTTAATATTTTTCCTTTAGTAAAAAATAGTTATTAAAAAAGGTAATACTTCTTTTACATTTAAAACTTTTCCGAGCTATTTCAAATTTTATTCTCTCAATAGATTGACAAAACAAATAAGACACATTACTCATTATGGCACTGTTCAAGCACACTGCGAGGTACCAGTGTTGCACATTGTCCAAAACAATTAAATTTAAAAAACACCAGTAAGAGATTATTTGAGATACATTTCTTTAATTTACATCTGAATTTGTTGCTGTACATTTCAGGCATGGTTGTCCATGAACTGTAACTCGGACCATAACAATATGGCATTTGGAGGTAATGGTCGTGGCTGCGGGGAGAGTAGCATTAGCGACTGGCGTTCCATGTCCACCTCGGTACTTCAAAATTGTAAATTAAATATAAAAAATACTGAGTTAAGTAGAAAACAAACTTACACGCAACAGAAGCCAGCTATATTTGTTCCGATCACATGATCGTCGGCGGATTGTGCGAAGCTTAATGCCAAAATGTGATGAAGTAACGATTGAGTTGGGGTAACTGCTACGACTTTCTTTTTGTTATCTTCTGCCTTCATTCCGATGGGCATACAAGAGTCGGGCAACGGTGGAGCTCCAATTTTATATAGTTTTAAGTCTTGAAATTTAACTTCAAACGAAAACGGGTAGAATGGCGTTTGTGTATCTCCATAAAAATATTCCTTGATTCGCTGTTCGCGAGATTCATGTCGCAACTCTTTCGAACGCTCCACGACGCCTCCACTCTTTGGCAGGAGAACAACATGAACGTTATTGGGTACATCACGCAAAAGATCATTATACAAACGCTCCTGATCTAATACGAAAATAGCTCGCGCACGATAAGCTCGTGCTGCATGTAGCAAATGCTTGTAGCCGTGCCCCTTCACCCAACCACAAGTGTTGACAATGATTCCAGAACTCTTGGCTGAGAAAAAAGTTAGTTGAACTTAAGGTCTTCAACTGTAATAATTTGTTAAACATACTTCGTTTGTTCGCGTCCATTGATTGAAGTGTTACTTCTGCCATTTTTGAGACTACTGCATTGTAGAGCACGCTATTGCCACTAGGCGACTTGTGACCAAAATGATAAACTAATGGCGCCGTCTTGGCGAATCCTTTTTCCACACTGGCTGGGCGCTCAATGAGAATGGTCGCTATATTGCCAGCAACAGATATCGCGCCTTGGCCAACGTCAAGGTCCGCGTAAAGCGGTCGTCTGCCTACGCGTACTGCATAGTTCAACAAAATGCGACACAGTGTGCTCTTGCCCACGTCCGTTGGGCCAACGATTAAAACAACAGGACCGCGTTTATCATGTTCTTCGGCTTCGATTCGAAATTGCTCCAACGCGGCATGACAGTTGATATATTGTATCATTGGTGTCTCCTTGGAAATGTAACACACGTCCATTTTGCCAGTCACTTGTAGCACACAGCCGTGGTATGTAAATATAGCCACTTTAGCGCCGATGCCGAACTCATATTTCTTTTTCTTAACCAATTCTGTTCCAAAGAGTTCTGCGAAACCACTAACAAGCTGCAAAATTATGTGATATAAGATTAATGGTGAATTGCAATTGCTTGATATAATACCGTTATGAAAACTTTGGATTCCCTCTGCTCAATTTCAAATCGCAGCTCAGAATCTGCCTCCAAAGTATATTCCCTTCCGTCATTATTATCTTCGGACATATTTGTTTGTGATCCAAATGACTACATGTATTAAACACACATCAATGAGACCGTTCGGAAAAAATACTAAACACAGTACAAATTTTTAAATATATATAAGAGTGTTGTCTAAAAGCCTATTGGCTTAACGTTTTGCATCCCTAGCACAATAATGCAAAGAAGAAAAACGCGGGAAAAATAAATAACTGACGTACAGATAGCATCGTTCAATTCAATCGGATAGTTTATTTAGTTTAGCATAACAATGCGCCCCCGAGCTTTCCAACAAAATACAAATAAAAAAAACAACGTAAAAGCAAAACAACATAAAAATAATGATGAATCCCTAAAGGATGATGAATCCGCATTTGAAACACCTGATCACGATAACGAAACCGATTATGGCTTGGAATTTACTACCAGCCGTTTAGCTGAATTAAGTACATCTCACCGTCGATGTTCTACGCTGCGCAAGAACCCCGGAAAAGAAAATGTTCCCCAAGTGCAAACATCTGAGGACAGTAGCAATGATGAAAACCAACCGCCTACAGTGCCAGTAACACGTAGTAGTCCACAAAAGACCGCACAAAATAAAGGAAAAGGACCCGGTAAAAGCAAGCCCATGGCAAAGCAAGCCATAGATAAGACATCTAGACGCAAACAACATAATCCAGAGCATCGCATGAAAAAACTTTATCGTGAAATCGACCGATTACAAAAACATCCGGGGTTTATAATACCACGGTTACCTTTTTCACGTCTGGTGCGTGAAATAATGTTGAATTATACGGAAGTGCCATTCAAGATAACAGTCTCTGCGTTGGAGGCAGTACAGTGCGCTTGTGAAATGTATTTGACACAGCGCTTTGAGGATGCGTACCTGCTGACCCAGTATCGTGGCCGTGTCACATTAGAAGTGCGCGACATGGCAATGGTAGCTTATTTCTGCAGAATCTATGGTAACATCTGAGACGTTTATTGCTTAGATCTGCTTATGAATATACATATTATTTTATACTAAGTCAACCAGCGAAATACCCTATTTTACTTTTATGGAAAAATTTAGAATGAGCTCGGGAAGATTGTGATTTTCTATCTAAAATTTTAAAAAGAGCTCATTGTCACATTAATATATTACAATAAAAATTACAAACTCGATTAATTTTCACACAGTTTATTTTGGCATTTCTCGCTACGTTTATTTTTATGGACTTCCAATCGATTAAATTAGGAAACAAACTCAAATTTTAAAATAATATGCTCCGTTAAACAATTTACATACTTTTCTCTCAATTTATATTTTCAGTGAGTATGCAATTAAGAATTTATTTACTACATGAATTTAAATAATATGCAAATAACATAATTCGATTATTGGGAACAGTGCGTACACAAAATCTTTTTAAATGTTTTTAATTTGTTGTCTTTCAATTACCTATACGTAAATTGAGCTTTAAGCTTGCCAGAAACTTTTTTTTGGCATTTTTCTCTCTTCTTTTATTATTTTTGCACTAAATAATATCTAGCACAGTTTAAAAACTGCTTTTTACTGTATAGTATTTGTTACAATTTACACAATTATATAAAATATATTTATACACGTAATATAGTATATATGCATATAATTGATATATGTCTGCCTCCAGTTCTTTTTCTTTTTTTGGTTACAACAGTTATAAATTAACTATACTATTATTATACTTCTTTTAACGACGGTAAGTGTTGTGGGTTCACGTTTAAAATTTATTAAATATTTCTTTACACCGAAAATGAAAATTCTACGAATCTTTATGAAACCGAAGTATCATTTATATCTAGTGCGCTTTGTTTTTGGACTTCCGGTGCGATGTTCCACCGTTTTTATCGCCTGAGAAATTAATCTGGCTACCTACAGAGGCGCTTATTTGGACTTTAGGGCCATACGGTATTCTGAACAAGTCGATCTTCAGATGTTGGCAAATTTCTAGACAAACCTGTGCACAATAACGTAGTAAGTCCTGTGTGCCCCAGGCTAGAGCAAACCAAAGTAACCAAATCTCTGGTACAATACAATTGAAGTATTGATTAAGGAACAATAGTGCTGGGCCCAATAATGACCAATCCAAATATTCCATTTCTGCTTTGGTCATATGGGCAATCTGAACAGTAAACAGAAAGAATTTAATTAACAAGTGTAAAATCGATAAAAATTTTTGCTCAATAAATACTCACGACCAACTTGTTCGTAATCTTAGCCGCTACCATGCCAAAGGCCAAAATAAAAACAGAAGCATGCTCCGTAAAAATGTTCTCCGGCGATTTTTGCGCTATCATCAGTGCTGGCAGTACTACTAGCGTCAGTGGTATACTGGGCGATAGTACACTGGTACCCTTTACGTTAGAGGAATGTAAATTGATATGAATGAGCGTTAATTCAAATAATTTCTTTCACGTTCGATGTGGTCTTGCAATTGTGACATTCAAGTAATCAAAAAATTTTTGAAAATTTAAAGTTTTAACTTTTTTCAAAGCGGTCACATTAAGCAAGTCCACATAGCAACACACGTCGACCAAAAACAAAACTTATTTCTATTGGCTTTTTGTTTATGTTTGACATTTAATATTGAACTTTTTAATAACATTGTCTAGCGCTAATTGGTGGATGTGATTGGTGATTATTGGTAAGTGTGTGGGCGGGTCGTTTGCTGTTTAAGCCAACCGAGAGACGTTTAAAAGCATTACACCAAATGTTTGAAAAAGAAACGATAAACAATAAATAAAAACAGGCGTGCAAGCGTGCGAGTGAGCTATTGTTTAAGCATATGTGACAATAATTACTAAAAACACAAATCGAGATTACAATTAGCATCGGATTACCGATGATCATTTAATACACCTACCCTTGTGGTCTAGGCATGCACAAGTTTTTTTACTTAATACTTTCAATTAAAAGTCATTGGAGACGAAATTCTCAGGGACAACGATTTGTTTGTTTATAATCTCCACTGGAAGTTGTAGCAGCAACTGCAAGGGTAGGTAAGGTTTCCGTGCTCGATTACATCGAATAAATAATGAATCAAATAAAAAAACATATATATTTCCCCTAATGAGAAATATACGATTTCTATAATTGTCAAGCCAATTACAATGCCTTCATATGTTGTGCTCTATACAGATATTGGAAGTCTTACTGCAACGGAGGATCCATTCTTTCCACAGCCTTCGTTCAAAATTGATTTCGCGTAACGTAAGGCTAAACTCAAGTCAATTCCACTGGCTATATAAAAGGGCACGAAGCGTGTTTCACACTCAAGATAAGGCATCTGATTGAATCAATAAATTTTTATACAAATATTTATCAATTTAGAGTTTTTTAAAAGAAAGAAATTCATTATTATTGATATTGGAAGAAAACAAACTTATTTCACGAAACAAAATATATATTCTTTTTCCGCCTTACAATTCTAGGCAATTTGTATGTGTGTGTGTTGAATATTCTAGCCATATATTAACCGATTCTGTTCTAAACTAATAACTAAACCTATTTCATTTGCAGTCTGCGTAACTATATTTATTTCTAAGTGACTGACAATTCAGTTAGATAATATATATAATACTTCAGCGATAGCATATCATTTATAATTGTCAAAAAAAAAATTATGCACCAAAAATAAAAAAATCGCATGCTGACAAATAAAGAAAAATGCAAAAAGTCTAAACATAAAATCAAAAATATTAATTTTAAAAAATAGCACAAACTCAGTCGGAAAGGAACCGACCAGGCTTTACCCTAAACCCAATGCACGTAAAATGCAGTTAGTATTAAACTAAAGAAAGCACATTACTTTACTATAAACCATTTGGAAGACAGTACCATTTTATTAACATTTTTTCACCTTTAATAGCTTCAACTGGTTCAGAAAGGTCGCAATTACGCTCCGTTTTAGTACTCGAAACGAAATGAATGACAATTAGTTATGAATATGACTCGCCCGCCCTGGGATTAACTTTTGATGACACGGTAAAAAATGATACCCATAAATTTTGACCTGGATTGCGTAACAGTGCTCCATTTAAATATTAACAAACCACAGACAAAAAAAAAAAAAGAAGCTATTTCCAGCGGGTTCAGGGCATGGTTTCTTTAGCCATTAAAATACTTTAAAAATCGACTTTGTTAGATCCCAGATGTCATCTATTAATGTTAAAAAAATTCATTAATGACACAATCCAATGTTTGAGTTTATTATTATAGTATTTAGTAGAATTAGTTAAAAATTTTGAATTTGAAACGATTGGTTTTTTCTTTCACATTTATGTATGTGAATAGCAATGCTTACAGCAACTGATGAGCCGTTTTTGCCACTGCCGCCTTCAATAAACATTTTTAGAAAATTGATTACATTCAAGGTATAACCGAATGTGATAAATACTAATATTGTATAATTCCACGAAACTCCCGCAATTGGTATCTATTGTAGACGAAAAATAGATCACAGAACAAAACAAAGAAACAATAATATATAAACGGTAAGCATAACAAAACAAAAGATTTGCAAGAAATTCAATATTTCCTGCAAAATAATGAGTCTTAAAATATGTTTAACTAGTTCATAGCATCACGTAAAACTGAACAAGGACAAACTAGAAAATTCTTTTTGAATTAATTAATACGTATTTTTTCTAGTTCCCAGTACATATTAAATGATAATTTGAGCCAATTCAACTTACAACTAGTCCAAAAGAAAATACATAAATTTTGATTACATTAACAAAAAAAAAATAAAAAAAATGAGCTACTAAAGCTATAAAAAAAAACCGTAGCCAAGAATAGATATATAAATACACATAATCGATAAATAGCAAATGAAATAAATTCGAAATAAATATATGTTTTACGCCTTTAACTATCCGTGCCATGAAGCAGTCTCTACAATTAAGACGTTCAGCAATCGATATTAGAAAGCATGCTTAGAATTAAACGGAAACAAAAGTTTTCTCTATTATGTTAAGAAGAAGACAGTAGCGCTTATATAAAGCCTGGTAATTACGGCAACGGCACAATTTGTAGGAAAATGCAAATGTATTTATATTAGGCATTATTTTTTATGATAAAAGCAAGCATTTGAAAGTGGTTATGTTTAATAAAGAGACCCACACCACGCGCTCCCATATGGACAACCGAAATTATACTCTTGTCTATTGAATTTCCAATGTAAAATAATTTCATATCTTCTTTCTTTCTCAATCATTCAAGAATTATAAATTATTGAAAGACAAAAAAAAAAAAAACATTCGAACAATTTTGAAATCGAAAGCTGTTTAGCTCAAAAATCAAACACAAATCTCTTCAGTGTACTGCCAGAAAAAGTTTTTACTTTTTGGTACGCTTTGTACATTACTTTTGTAAATGCTTGTCTAAGCTTTGGAAAACTTACAGCAACTGTGGAGCCATTTTTGCCAACACCACCGGCCACAACGATGGAAAATACATAGCTTAACGAAATCACACCACACACAATGGTCGTCATTGCGGGAATGGCCCAAAGCTCGATCTTGCCAATACCAATCTATTTATACATCGCGATTTTTTTATATATAATTTGTTTTGACGATTGCGCGTGAGTGTGAATATATGTCGTTTTATTTTAGTACGGAACGGGGAGAACATTTGTGTTGGTTTGTGGTAATAGTTGTTGTTGTTGTTGTAGTTGTGTTGGGGCAACATAAAAAATAAAAGGTTTTAAGACAATTACAATGTGTTCTTTCCACAAATTGTTCACTTCGTTCATTCATGATGAAAAGGTTATTAAAGAATGTATGTATAAATTCGACATCAATTTCGTCAAAATTTTTTTACATTTTTATTGCAAAACTATGGGCAATAAAAAAAATTACAAGCCGAACGAATAAACAATATATATTTAAATGAGTCTATTAATCAAACAAAATAGCATTGCAATAAAAAAAATTAAATTAAATTTGCGGAATACAACTAGGCTCTGATATGCTTATAATTTGTACAATCATTTATATGTAACTTGTGTCTTATGATCTTTTAGACTTAAGCGAAGCGACACCGACTTAGCTTAGATAAACCTAAGAAAGTACTTTCCGAATTAGAGCTTTTCTTTAATAATCGAGCTTACAATTCTACTAATCAAACCCCGATTTCGTATGTGATTTTTGTTAACTGAAAATAATGTGTTCTAACGTGTTTACATTTAATTTACCCGCATGGCTTACCTTTGTTAGCCAAATCTCAGGTCCCAGCGCAGCGGAAACCAAATGTATAGCCATAATAGAGAATTGTGCCTCAGTTACATCGATGCGTCCAAATCGCATTGTCCCAGAAACATACGTCTGCCAATGAGCACAGTAAAATAAAGCAATGGCACAGAAGCACTAAAATACATAGAAGAAAATATTAATAACTTCATCCAGGGAAAAATATAAGAAATTCCGATGGACTCACCTGAAAGAAGAGCCAATTTGGATAGTGACCCAGCTGACAGGATATACACGCGGACAGAGCCACAAATATTGTTGAAATTGAATCACAGCCATGGTCAAAGAGCTCCCCTAATGGCGATGAGGTGTTCGTACGGCGAGCCTGTTTACCATCGATAGAATCGAGACTTTGATAGACGAACAGGCCAAGAGCACACAGAAGGCAAGTCCAACGTGGTGGTGGCTCCACACCATTTGGGCTATAGCTGTCGTAGAATAAATAAGTGACAAAGTTCAAATTTAAACTAATTATAAAATGGTTTAATGAGGGCCCGAAATAATCTTTACCAACTATGAATTTTGAACCTTTGACGTCAGTGATAGATAGAAAAATTTTAATGCTATAAGACTTAACACTAATTCATTGGTCTCATCAATTTACTGATAAGTCTTATAAGACTTTATTTCGTACACGGAACAAACCAAGCAAAAATATACCAGGGCCGAATGAGTAAAATTCTTATTAAAAACAAAACATAGTTCATCTTCATATTTATTTTTGCAAATCCGATAGATTTCAATTCGTCAAATTTTCTCCATAAAAATGGTAATCAATCCCAATGCAAATTTGCGTTTAATTCAATCAAATCAATCATCGATTCTACAACAAAGAGCATTTCAAATATTCTACACGAAATTTATTTACTCACGGGGTTAACTAAATTGATCTTATTCACTGCGAAACCAGAATGTCTGATTACAAGTCAGCCTGCGCACACCTATCCAAAAATACATATATATACTAAGATACAGCATTACCTCAGTCGACTTTATTCACCTATTCGATGTGTTTACAATTTAACAAAGTTTAAAATACTTTCAAATGTGAAATATGAGGGTACACGAAATATTCCTATCTTATCAGAGCTTGGTTTTTGCCTTATGACCCATTTTAGCTAGTTATGGCGCGACTATTTTTTATGCAATTTTTTCTTTTTACCAAATACTTAACTTAAAAATGTCAATTCCTATTTTTTGGGCTATGGCTTGAAAAAAAATGAACCAGTATAAATCAGAAATAAACCTTTATATATACAAATTCCCATCACTAGACGACAAACCACGCCACTCTGAATCAGTCTGACTTCTCTTAATAATACATTTAAACAAAAACAATAGAGAACACTCACCAAATTAATACTAGTGTTGTCACAATGTTGAGTATTAGACCAACAATCGTTATCAGATTGGGTGCCAACCAAAGTGGGGTTTTTGAGACTAACCAATTCCACCATGGCTGCAGCAAAGGATCCAGCAGGCTTGCGCTGGAACACGAGTACTTATGTTCGCTAAGCTTGCGCAGTTGTTGAGGAGTAAGAATGAGCTGCTCCTTATAGGCAAGTAACGGCATTTTTGTATAAGCGGGTGGCGATGGTGCGAACGAACAACAACTAAATCAGAATAACTTGACCGACTGACAAGGCGGGTAAATGATTGAAATTGAAATTGCACTTGCACACACACGCAATCACGCTTTCCACTTGCCTTTGCAATTTTCACTAGCGTGCACATACATGTACACACATGTACATCTACTACTTCTGTTGAGTGATTGTGTGCGTGTGCCGTGTCAAAATTTTCTTGATAAGTCACACATAACAGAAGTCGATGGTTTTTACTGATATTTTTTTATACGATCAATACACACCAAAATATGTTAATTTATCTATGTAAAGTTAATTTTGTAAGTACGTGTTCTTTCTGAACAGGGATTTATATATTCCAGTATAACTATTTCTGTTCTCGTGCGCGTAACAAATCGCCTGACATGCTTTTTGTCGACGCTCCGAATGCAATGTGGCCGTATGTTCACCGAGAAAATGTACTAAACATTCGAAAAATATCTATAATTGGATTCGATTGTTTATTGCAACTGAATAAAACAATAACTTTTATGGCAACAAACTAAAGTAAAATTTGATAATATTTTCACATTTTTAAACAAATTTAAATTAAAAATTTATTACTTCGATCACAATTTATCGATAAGTTTGCAGAGCTTACTCTTTCAGGGTATCCCTACACAGTCGATAATACCTTTTACTGTCGTCCGATAATTTGAACGCGCTAAAGTGTATAATTGCGATCATAGATATTTTCTTCATTTAAAGTTTTATTAGATAAATCAGTGTGTACTCAAATTTCTTTTTAAATTTACTTTTGCGCTTTTTTTATGATACTAACTATTAAGTAAATTAGTTGCTTCCCATTTGATATTAATCTCTCATGATTAAGTTACGGTTGGCCTCTGCTAATGGGTCTGGACTTTGTTAAATTTATTTGCATAATAATATAAGAAACGCAGTGTCCAGTCATCCATTTAGTTGTGCATACATAATTATAACTAGCAAATAAGTGTTGATAAATTTGTATGAGGCAACATCGTTTTTCGTTTAATTTTCGTATATGTTAGGAAATACATATAAAAATAATGTTATTTTTCGGTGTAATTACTGATATTGGCAACTTCATAATTATTATTATTATTATGCGTAGAGTAATGATAGAGATGTGCAGTTAATTGGTGTAATATTATGACATCAAAATTCGCTTATGCAAAACAAGTTGAAATATATAGCGGTGCGTTAATATTTATCAGTAGTTTTAGTATTTTTCTTTTTAGAAAATTACAAATAGATTCGTAAATTGCCAGCAAATAAATTACAACAAATTGTTAGGCGAGAATGCAAATTTACATAATTTCGTAAAAGGCGATTCGAAAAGCACGTACATGAGCAACTGATTCGAAATTTTTGCTTAATATCGATTCGTTATATATATAACTATAAGGTTAATTATAATAATTTTAAATGTCTTCGTTTTGAGACATTTAGGCAAAAATTGTTGTCGTAGTTTTTTGTTGTTTTTTTCTTTGCTTTTTGTTTTGAATAAGCGGTAGCTTTTGTCAATTTTTTTTTTATATTTTATTGGTAATTTGTTATCATATATTTAATTATAATCATTTTTTTTTTGCTCACACACGCACGCACACAAAATAAATAGCACATCTAAAGTGGTGTACGTGGAAATCTACATATCATTGAACTTAAATAAAAACGTATATATATCTGTGTGTATATATTAATATGTATATATATCAAAAATTGTTTTTACTTTAAAAATTAATTCACCATACAAAAGGACTCATTTGTCAGTTTAGTGTTCTAATTTTCTTGCAATTTAGAATACAGCTACAAACTGTTTGTCAATAATGTAAAAAATGCAATCGGCTTATCTGCTTACGGTTTATACAATATTTTATGCCTTGCTCGTGTATATAATATGTATTCAAAGTTTCATTTTCGTAGTTAATAGTGTGGTTGTTGTTGTTGCGGTCGTTTTATGCTCATGCATGTGTGTGATGATGATTATGAGTGATATGGCGTAACATATGTTGCTGGGAAAATTCCTTTCCTATTGCCAATTTCGCCGTTCCACCAATTCTCATCAGAACGATCTGTAACGGTAATTACGTCACCACGTCTAAAGTCCAATTCACCAGATTCCTGGGGCACAAAATCATAAAGCGCCTGTACAAGCATCTATAAGGAAAACATGTTTTAGATTTCATTGACATCATATTCGAATTTTGATAACCCAAAATGTTGAATTGTAGCGTAATTTGATAGAGCATACCTCCTCAGGTACCATATCGCGCAGTTTTACATCCTGTGATCGCGATACGCTCGCTGTTCGATGATATTCGACCAATTCGTTGAGGGAATTGAATTTTACAACCCAAAGGAAAAATTTGCTTTGGGCATCTCGTAGCACTTTAAAATGTTGCACTCCATCTGGGCACCTATCAAAAAGACCAGTAGATAAGCATTTGTTTCTATTTAACTATTCTGAAGAGTTTTGCATACTTGACAGATAGGGAAAAATCGCCGGGACTGGACTCGCTAATGCGTATCAAAAAAGCGCCCTCTAGTTTGTTTGACAATAGCTTTTCTGCATCGGCACGTGTTATTCGTCCATAATACCAGCTTAAATATAAAAGTAATGCTATAAATATTCTTATGTTGCTAAGCAATACGAATTTTTACATACTCGTGATTTTTCATTTCAATATAGTTACTAGGTATAAGCCCTTCCTTGCCATCTAGTTCGGCGCGATACCAATTTGAATCGTCTTCCATATTTAATATCTGTAATTGAATAAGATGTTTAAATATGCATTTGATCAAAAAACTTAGCAGTAAAAAAAAAATCGCATTTTAAGGAAAAAAGTTCATAATCATATCACTGTACTAAGAACTCGCTTAATGCACATATCACCTCACATAGCAAGCAGTGAGTCATGTTTTGTTAGGAGAAGTAATAAATGAGAATTGCGTTAGTTTGCTAATGGTCTTTTGTTGCCTCCGATTTGTTTACTGTTAGTGTTTGTACCAAGCTTCTTTAAACAATTGTGATGTATTTATAAATATGTCCAAACTGTGCCAGGAACGAAATGAAAAAATGTAAACATACCAAGTGAACACACAAGACTGTTGTTATTGTAATTGTAAGTATTGCTATTCAAAAAAATACTGATAAGCCATTGGCTTCTTAGTGGTTTCATTGGACTGAGTGCAGCTCATAAACCAACCGCAGCTGTTTGATAAAGCGTTGTCCAAGTCATTGACATCATCAATCAACAAGAAGAAATTAAAGTCGGCCCTACAAGAGCCAAATTAAAAAAAAAAAAAGAAGAAGATTGGCGCGCTGAGTGACTAACCTACGACAAGAGCGGATAGACAGAGAGAAAAAAATCACAAATCACACAAACAACAACGCTACAGCCAGATTTTACACCGCCTCACAACTAAAAACCTGATATTTCGCCTGCCAAAACAAAGAGAGGCCATGGCTTAAAGGGACCTCAGATATGGCAACGGACACACCTGAGAGTTCAAGACAATAGTTGCAGTTGAGGAGTAAAAAACCAGATTCACTACCACAATTTGGACCTTTGGGGCTCTGTCTCCAGCTGAGCCAAATACACACAAAAATAAATTCATCCGCAAGAATTCACTTTAATCTTTATTATTGCTTCTATTTGAATTTGCTAATATTAAAAAAAAATTAATAAATATAATGCACATACCGGCTCAATTCGCATGTCTTGAACAACAGTAGTGTAATAGTCACAATTTTTGCAATAATAACTAGAACTATTAACGAAAAACAATCCGCATAGTTGAAAAACAATTTATTTAACCTGGGAAGCGAGCACGAGTCACACAGCTAATGCTACGCTGCATGCTTTTATATGTATATGCGTGTTCAAGTATGAGAATGCCTGCTTATGCATGTAGGTGTATGCAGAATTCGGAAAAGGACTTCTATGCGTTTAAAGCATTTAATTGTAGTCACATACATATAAAATCTTATTTCATAGCTTCTTCCGCTTTTCGAAAGATAAACATACACAGAAAAATATCGACTTTGTCAATGTATTTGTAGATTCTCTTCCTTACCTTTAGAATTTGAGTTTTACGGAAACTGAGTTCATCATCGGCAGTCGCCGAGAAATCGTGTTTGGCAATTGCTTCCATTTTGTATAAAATAATTTGTATTTAAATTGTGGTTCCTCTCAATTTTTATGTATTTTACTTTTAGTTCATTTAATTTTTATCAGCCTTATTGCTCACACACATACACATATACGCCCATACGTATATGAGATATTTGTTAGGTGATTACTCTCTTAACTCTTTGTAGAAAACTGGTGCGATTTTTTGTATATATTTCACATTAGAATTTAAAACCAACACAACGAAACTTATTATATAAACAATAACTCATATATTTGATTGCACGTCTCCAAATTAGTACAATATTTTCAAAGTCATAGACAGCGAGAAAAGTGATTAAAAATACACCGACGACGATGACGGGGCCGCAGCCAGGCCAGCAACAGAGCAACAAATACGAAATGATAGCGGCACTCACGACGAACCAACTGAGAATGACAGCCATATAGTTACGCTTGTGTGAAGAAGATAGAAAGATAAAGAGAGGAATTGAGCTTGCCTAGCGTTGCCAGCAGTGTGCAATTTTAAGACTATTAAAAATGAAATAATTAACAAAAAACGGTTGCACCTTACATAATGCATTGACAATTATGATTACTGCGGCATTACCAATAATTTAAAATTGTATTTTGTCTCCAAATGCCTTCCCAAATATTTGGATTTGCATTTGTTGCTGGCAGTGCTGTGGTCTCCCGTTCATGTGTTGTTGTTGTTTATTTTTTTACCCCTCTAAGCAGAACTCGAATTCCCAGTAAAACAAATATTCGCAGAATCGTAAATATCATAAAGTTTTCTTTATTTGTGTACATTCTAATTTTATATGTTTTTTTTACCAATTTTCTGAATACAGAAGCAATTTAATGAGTGGCCACATGTTACTTTAAAAAGTATATTACAATATCGATACGATTAGAAACCGTTTAAGATATCGATGATTTTATTATTATTAGTAGGTTTGATTCCATTGCAAAATGAACTCTTTTTTTTGTTTCTGCCACCACCACAGGTAGGGTTTCAAATCCTGAAACTTTATACCTACTACGAGGGACGAAACCCACTATATTTCACTGGCAATGCCCAAATATTGACAAAAATTTTAAACAGTCTGTTATAAAGGGGCAAGGGTACTTAACTAGTAAAGAATTGAGCAGAACTCAAAAATGTATTATATAAAAAAGAACTGCAACATAAAACACTTTTTTGTGTAGGTATAAAAGCATTTTATTTATATTTTTACAAACTGCGGCAATTTGGCAATATGACGGTTGGTTGGAATTACTTTCGTATTATTATTTTAAAGCATAAGACCAGAGCTAATAAAATATGTTTCTAATTAAACATTCAAATCAGCTATGGTGTAAAATATGAATTTTAAGTAACTGTTGAATTGTAAACTTCATTTAAACTTCATTTTTTTGACGTTCTTTTTTAATATATTTAAACCTACGAAATATTAAATTCAATTAAATCTTACATATTACGGTACATAATACTATGAAATTTAGGGATTTTAACAACTCAATTCGAAACTTAAAATTTTTGCACTTGAGCGAAATTTTGCGCCAAGAAAACCACACTGCTATTCATTGAATATCA
>JABVZY010000002.1:18127401-18138374 GCA_020883555.1 Drosophila nannoptera
ACCTCTTAATGTAATGGACGAGTTGGTCACACTGTTTTTGATTGGACCAGTACTGGCTGATGGTACACTCTTAGAGATTATGGTTTGTCGTATGCTCGAACCGCCAGATATTAATTGTGACGTTGCACGAGAAGGTGAGGCAGAAACCGGAACTTTTGCTGCCGTAACTCCTGCTGTTGGTTTCTGTAGAAAGATCAATTTACCGTCAGCTGTTTTTATTGGTGTCATTGTTACGCCACTTATATTTTTCGGCGTAGTTGTTTGTGTTGTTGATGTTGAACCTGCTGGGCTGGCTATAGTGGTATTGCCAATTTTAACAGCCGTACTCCCTATAGTATTTATTGGCTTTGTCTGTAACTTGTTCAGTATCTTAATCTCCGTTGTCTGTGCCGTTTTGGCTGGCACTCCTACTACTTTAACTGGTCCACCTAGCATATTTTTTAAAGCTGCGCCCATCGGAGGAGCTATGCGTTTATTCTCCAATATTCTCACAATTGGCGCCTTTTTCTGGACTGGCGTATTAAGTAATTCACTCGATGTAGTCGATGGAGTCTTCTTTTCCATACCTCGTTGCTCGACATGGTGCTCCATATCACAAACATTATCCGCAGCATCTTTAGACGTTGATGGCTCCAGCAAATCATAAAGGGTAAGTTCAGGCAATGGCGTGTTTTCGCCCAGTTGTTCTGTGAATCATATATATTTGAAAACAGATTTATATCTATCAATTATGAATTTTAAATTTGTTTATATATTTACTTGAAATGTCTGATAATCGATACGTAAACATTATTGCAGTTAATCCTCTTTTTCAATTCAATTTCAAAAAATTTTTAACATGAACACCAGCTGCGTAGCCTTCAACACTAAATTAAACAACACTGGCTTTCTTGCACTAGTGCAGATACTCCCATGTATCGATAGTACACTTATTGAATAAAAGCAATTTCGCTGTCGTTACAAATTCCTTTCATGAGAAATCAAATATTAAAATGAATATATTTTTCCAATTATTACGATCATTACTGAAACCTATTAGCAGAAATAAATGAAATAAGATAGCACCTACATTAGCACACACAGGCATATATGTTTTTTTTTTTTTTAACCCTTGCTGAGTGTTGCCCAAAATTACTCGCACCATTTGTTAATCCGTAATTAATTTTTGCAAGCAAAAATTTATCATTAGAAAAAATTAATTACTTTAATTAAAATTATATTTATTTGTTTATAGCTGACTTTTAAAATAAGCCCTTTCGAATACAAGTGTTCTATTTTTTAGCGGCAACTTTCTTCTCACGAGCCTTTTTACCCTCCGTCAGTTCAGCACGTTGGGTTTCAGTAAGAGCAGGCAGCACATTGGTAACTACGCCGGTGCCTAAGGTTAGATTGCCGTCACGAAGCGTAAACCGCTGACCTTGTTCCAGCACCATTGGACGTATTAAACGCAAGATTAGTTTTGTGTCCTCCCCGGGCATAACCATCTCCTTATCTGGTATTTGAACTTGGACTGCACAATCCCACGTTCGTGAAAACATTTGCAGTTGAATAAATGACATAAACGGTTTAGTGCGACCACCCTCATCTTTGGAGAGAATGTATACTTGTGCCTCCAGCTGGTCTAGTGCTTTCACAGTACCGGGCTTGCACATGACCATACCGCGCTTAATGTCATCACGCTTAACACCTCGCACCAAGGCACCTAGTTGATCGCCTGCTTGCGCTTCTTCAAGAATCTGATGAAACATTTCTACTCCAGTAACTGTTGACTTTAGTACCTTATTGTAGCCGACAAACTCGCATTCCATTCCCTTCTTAACGACACCGCGCTCTAGACGTCCCGTCACAACAGTGCCACGACCGGGAATGGAGTAAACATTCTCCACAGGCAAGAGGAATGGTTTGTCCAATTCTCGCACTGGTGTAGGAATAAAACGGTCGACTTCTTCAAGCAACTTCAAGATAGCATCACGTCCAATTTCAGGGTTCTTATCTTCAAGAGCACATAACGCAGATCCTTTTACTACGGGAATTTTGTCGCCATCGTAGCCCATTTCCGTAAGCAATTCACGTATTTCCATTTCGACAAGATCCACCATTTCTTGGTCAGCAGCATCGACCTTGTTGATAAACACGACAATATGATCGATTCCAATTTGCTTAGCCAGCAACATATGCTCACGAGTCTGTGGCATAGCACCGTCTGTAGCCGCCACTACTAGAATTGCGCCGTCCATTTGTGCGGTGCCTGTAATCATATTCTTGATGTAATCGGCATGACCCGGACAATCTGTGTGGCCATAGTGCCGGGTCTCAGTCTGATACTCAACGTGAGCAACATTAATGGTTATGCCGCGAGCTTTCTCCTCCGGTGCATTATCAATTTCATTATATTTCTTGCTTTCCGCCAGTTGCTTGTCTGCCAACACTTTCGTTATAGCCGCCGTCAGGGTAGTCTTACCATGATCAACATGTCCAATAGTTCCCACGTTACAATGGGGTTTAGTACGCTCAAATACTTTTTTTTCATTTGCATACTGACGAATATATTGCTGTAAGTTGCCAGTTTTTGCTGGGAGGGCATTGGCCGATGGCACAATCTTGATAAATACGGAACTGGCAGCTATATTTGATCGTGTGACATTACGCAGTAATCTTGCTGTGCTTAAACACCGCCGGTTGCAGCGCAGTGCAAACCCACTTCGGGTGACGGCAGATACGAATGCCTGGGATATCATTGCAATTTCGCTGACGTTTGCCTGTTTTACTTTAAATCGTTAACTAGGTCAACTTTTCACATATTTATTGTCTTACTTACACTGATCTTTGTATTTAATGAAACGATTTTATTGACAAATTAGAAGAATCAGAGAAAATTGCGTAAACCTCAAAATGTGCTGCCCGTCGGTGCTGCCAGATATTAGTATAATAGGGTTGCCACATAATTAAATATCATTAAACCAAATTGCGAGGTGGCAATATATATGTACGTTATGTGGGGAACGAAAATGGGGCCCTTTCCATAAAATATCTAACAAAATCCTGATTCCTACTGCAAGCACACGGTTCCAAATTGAATTAAGCTGTCAAATAGTGGTTATTTCATACGTTTCGGAATCAGTAAAATTGTTAACAAAACTTCAGACTGTACCTGTGTGACCAGCAAGAAACTAAAGCTGCGTTGCCAGATCACAGACAAAATATTTGAGGATTTTTTGTTAAAAATAGTGCATTGACCATCAAATATATACGTTTTCTACTTATTATAGACGTCATCCTACAATCGGTGAATAAAGAAACATGATGGGCCTTTCGAAATGCAAATATATCATATGTAGCATGCGTTCGCCCTATCGCCCACCGTTCGTCGATAATTTGCGCGCCAGTATATATGTATATCACCCATCAGCCTAACTGACGTACACGCGCTGGAGTGTACCGTCCATGAAGGTTGAAAATTCAATTCAAAATATACAAAATACGTAGAAGGCGGCTAGAACACTTACCCATTTCAGAGTTTACAGAGGTATCCATAATAAAATGTATATCTTATTTAATAATATATTATCTGGTTTTTTTGTGTGTTTTGATTGTCTGTGCGCGCACAACTCAAAACAATAAAGAAAAATCTTATGGCTGCTTTTTCTCTGTGCACGAACAGCAGTTACGCCAGCAAAGTTTGATTGTTTAATTGCGAGCACTGATGGAGATTTATACCAATCACTCTATATTTAACTTTATTTGGATTCCGCAAGTCCTGCTTTTACTTCAAATGGTTTTTTAACAGAACTGTTCAAAACTAAATTTAAATGACGAAATTCACAACTGCATGTTGGCGATGAGGTTACAGTTGTTTATCTGTAGGCCATACACACGGTTGTACGGCGACACAATTTAACTTTTGGATCTACTGTTAGTTAACAGCGATACCGATTTAGTTTTCCAGAAATTGCATTCGATAGTCTTAAATATAAATATATGATGTTTTACAAATTTTACAATTGCTATTAAACGAATTTTATTTTATTTATTTACTAACAACTTCAAAAAAAGATTCAATTTTGAATAAAATAATTTGATAATTGAGCAATGACAGTACCATTTGAGTAGTATAGTATGTTTTATGGACATACTCGCGTATTACTAACATACAATTAAAAGCCGCTCTGTTGTTCAAAATGATCAAGTAGAGGACGAAAAATCGATAACTCTACCATTGAATTTTCTGTAAATTGCATCAAAATCAAAAATTGCGCTAAGAATCGCAACCAAACAAGAAGATAATTAGTATAATATGATTAATGTTTTTTCGAAACGCATATTAAAATGTGCAAGGTTGTTTTGTTTTGAGCTTGTTTATTCACCAACAACTTCAGTTACATATGTGTTTTGTGTATTTAATTTTTTTAAGAATACAAACCGAATATTGAACTTAACGCATTTTGATTGTGTATAATACCTATACAAATATGTATAGTGACTAATATAGATCGTATTTTATTTATGTTTGTATATATAGTTTATATGGGTTTATTACGCAAATGTAAGACAGCTAAGAATATTAGTATATTACTTTCTACATTGCAATACTTCTCAAAATTGTTCCTCAAATACATTAACGCAGCACACGACATGGCTTCACCTCAATTTAGACTGATAATTATAGATAATTTGATTTTCATTTTTTAATTCAAATTAAATAATTATAATATGGAGACATACATATAGTATATAGTTAGTATAGTTTAGTATGATAAATTTAAACGTTGATTAATTACGTTATTTTATATTAGAATTTTAAGTTCCGACTAATATGCTCGCATTAGACTATACATTTTTGTATAATACTAATAGTGTTTAATATTTGTACGAGAGAGTATGTGTGGCGGTTATATTAAATATTTCATATGTTTAGATATATAATTGTTTACTACTGTGCACAAAACGTATGATATTGTTGTAGAATTATGCTATTTGTATTATTTGTTCGTTTGTTTGACCCCATACCAGCTTTTTTGTGTGATGCAGTATATATATATATATATGTATACATATAGAATATTATTTAACGATATCGAATAGAATATAGAGTTTAAACTGTTTATATATCTATATATTCAGTATTTAAATGATTATTCTATATTGTCTAATTCACAAGTATATTAGTTGATTGCTAGACCACGTTTAAACGCTTGTGAGCAGGCTTTAACATACACAACAACAAATCGAAACTCAACTAAAACTTTCGTCTAGTTACCCATATTCTTACGTTTCTGTTAATAACCCTGCACAATGCCTTTGTACTACGTCAATCCAAAACTGTGCGTTTCAATGTAAATGAATAAGTTGTTGTGAGTGCATGATTGCATGTTGCAATTCTTCAAAAGCGTTCAAAGTTACAATACATTTTCTGATATATTATGGATTAGATATCTGTATTGTTTAATGGTATTTAGCATAAAAACAGAAATATAAAACGATGACAATCAGCAAATGTTTCAGCTTTGCTTATTTACAATTGTAAAATATTAATATATTGCGTTTAAATAAAGCTGTTTTCTTCCAAACCCGTTTTGTATGCTTTTCGAGACTTAACAGTGTACGTTATAAGTTTTTTTTGTATACGTGTAAAAATGTACAACTATTGCCCAAAAATTGGCGTTATGGATATTTTAGGAAATGGGATTTTACGTAGCCATTTTGCTTTGTGTGGCTTACAACGCGTAGAGTAACTTGCAGCCATTCAAATTACTCGCGTCACATCCGAGTGATCAATCGATCTAGTTCATGGGGAATAGACAGGGAGAGGTATACTATTTTTACACGCATAAATATTTGCTAATGCAGAAAACTCTTAGCAAGCTAGACTTATGTATAGTAGATCCCTTTTCGCGTCAGATATATTATGTGTACAGCTATATTAAATATGGTTACATTAACAATTATATAACATTTAATATATTTTTTAGCATTAGTTAGTTTTAAATTGAAATTGATTTGCTTAAAGAAGGCTGGCTCCATTGAAGCCTCATATGATGCACAATTTTGTCCTATTGCTGAAAATGATTTACTGTGCGCCCCAAAAACCCAGCTTTATGCGGATTGAAAATCTCCGCTTAACGGTTCAACAAAGTCACCATTGACAAAACTTTCTTTTCGGACACAAATTTTTTTTCCGTTAACTTAGATGATTGCAGCGCCATATTTTGAACCACTTTAGTCCACTAAAGTCCACTTAAGTCCACTAAAAGCACTAAATTCCTTGCTCATTATGAGTCGCGGTCAGTGTAAGTAAGAATTGAATAAGTTATTCTCCATCTGATGAACGATCTTCCAAAGCCTCCTTTAAGAACAGATGATTCCAGTAGCATTTACCCTCGACGCCAGTCACCGGATATCTTTCACAATGATCCATTCAAAATTCAATCGTATAATTTTCGTTATGCCGATAAACCTGTATATCCGGCGCAACATTATGATCGACAACAAACGACTTCCCAAGTCAAGCAGCACAGCTTCGAAACCTATTACCAGAATCCAAAGTTCAATGAAAAAAATGCTGAGTCGGCCAGATCTT
This sequence comes from Drosophila nannoptera, assembly GCA_020883555.1. Taxonomy (NCBI): domain Eukaryota; kingdom Metazoa; phylum Arthropoda; class Insecta; order Diptera; family Drosophilidae; genus Drosophila; species Drosophila nannoptera. Next base: position 18,133,979 of record JABVZY010000002.1, read on the forward strand.
CAACGGACGTCTTCCAGAAGAGACGTCGTAACTATTTACGTGATCTGAATTTAATACCCTTCCGGCCTAAACCAGTTAATGAATCTTTGTGTATGACGCCTGCAAACTCACGCTATCAACCTCAGACCAATACTCCGAGCTCATCCCGGCTGAGCACCTCTGGCAATCGAATCGATTCTGATACAATGATTCGTGGACTGAACAACGCGAGGTCTAATCAAAATCCTAATCAGGACAATGCTAACCAGAGAAGAGGCAGAAGTACATCCTTTTGCTCGTTAAGAGATCCCGATGAGAATTTCTCCACAACCACTTTCAAAAAAACCCCGAAGAGAAGTGCGAGCACCTGCAGCAATTGTGCGATAGACATTAAAATCAATGGACTAATGTCTAATTCCGAGGCGGGAAATCGCTTTAAAATTCGTATTGAGACAGATCCATGTATTCAGAGTAATACGGATGGCAATGGCTTCAAAGTTTTCAAAGCTCGAAAGCTTGGCAGCATTGAGACTTTCCTAATTGACAAGCGTCGATCTAAATGTAGTCTGGCTGAAAAGAATCCTACGTGTGACAAGGATACTTTGTTGCAGGTGAAATCAGACAGGAAGTACTTGGAGCAGGTGTTTCAGCAAGGGAAACTGAAAGAGCAGCAGCGTTTACGAGAGCGTGAGCGTGAACTTGAATACTTAAAGGAGATGGAAAAGCGAGAACGTGACAGAGCGCTCAAGCTGAAGTCGGAGAGCAAAATACTCAGATCCAACGTGAGCGATTGCGAAGCACAGAGAAGGAAAGAATATGAACGGGTATATGGCCAGCGTCAGCCGATGCGTGCTCTCTACGTACCAACTTCTGTTGCGTCACCGTTGGAAAATGCATCGCAACTTGGCAGGCCTGCTTCAGAAGAGCGCTTTCCAGGAATGGTTTCATTTAATGTCCAACGGCCGACAGTGAATTCTTCCGCTACGCGGGCAACTCAAGCTGAGCGTTTGCAAGCTTGCACAAGAAATTTGAAATTGTTAGCTGGTGGAGCTCCAGAGAAGCGATCGAATATTAAGACACCGGAACGCAGAAACTCGAGCACCTCAAACAACAACTGTAATGCCAATGTTGTGAGGACTGGAAGCAAATGTAGCCTAGGCCGACCGCATGAACGTAAATTACTAAATTTGCATGTGAACGGAGTTCCCGTTATCACCAATCAGCCTATACACACTCATATTAACAACATGCCAATCCGCATCACAACTTCGCAGACGACAGATGAGAATCTGCGATTCTATTTGAATAAGGTGCGCAATTCTTCGCCAGCTTCTCCCTCACCCAAGCCAGATCCAGAGCGAAGACGTAACTGTAGTAGCAGTAGAAATAGTTTACACAAGTCGTCAGAGTCGATCAATGTTAAAATCAACGTGTATACGGATGAAGTGCATCCGATGCGACTATAAATCAAAGAGGTACATTTTTGGTGCTGGGGTAACGTCAACGTAACTGTTCAACTGTACATACAGTACAGTAATGTTGACGTTACAACAGTGCTAAATAGTCTGTACACCGCATATACATACATATATTGCGCTCTTGTGACAATTTCAAACATTGCTAGTATTGTTTTTAAATGTATCTCGTATTTTTGATGCATTTTCCTATTGTTTTAGTAAATTTTAATCGTATTTCCAATAGGTTAAAGTGAGTACTGTTGTTCATTGCGTAAAACTCAGTCTTTCGGATTCACAGTAAACCAATGCAATTCTCAGACAGAAAATGTGCAACCAAATACCTTCTTTTCTGGGAGTAAAATGTACAAATGTACTTATGTGCCGATAAGTATTCGTTTTGAATGAGCTCTCGGCATTTGGTAAATTCTGTGCGCGTGATCTTTGGTCACATTACCAATGTAAAATTAATCAGTAATCGATTGTTGTTTTCGAGTATGTATTTTTCTGTAACGTATATTTCACTCTAGTTTTTTTTAACCTGACGATTTGCTAAGTATATGCTTTGTTGCAATTCCAGTTCTCACTAATTTTCAATTAATTTTTCAATTAAGTAAATTTAATCTAATCAGCTTGAATTATTTTTGTCTGATTGATTTGCTAATACGTTAATTATAGTATTTAAGTTGGTTCTTTTCGGTGTGTTTATATTGTTGTATTGCAAGCATAGTGTTTACTTTTTAAGCGTAATTTTATCTAAATGTAAACATTTGTAACAAATTTCTTGAGTTCATATGATAATATTGATATTTTTGGTTGTATTTTTTGGTTTGCATTAACTTTTTTTTTTTTGTTATTTTTGGTCATTTTTGTCTGACATTGCAAAAAATTTGATTACTTTGAGAAAAGCTATTCGTCGTCGTCGTAGTTCTGATAGGTTACATAACGTACCTGGGATCGATCGCGTCCATATATCAAAGACTGCAAAAATTGAAACATATTTTATTAAGTTTTTCTTTACATTTTCCAAATTAAATGTCTAAATTAAGCAAATTAAAGATACTAAATTATACATTGAAAATGAGTATACGTAAATTATATTGCATTTAACTAAATTTGTACAACTAAAGAAACAATTATTAACAAACATAAAAAACACTAATAATAATAAGTGTTGAACTCATAATCTTTCACTTTCGAACGCCTCATTTGTATTGCCAGAATCCATTGAGGTTACTTTTTTCTCAATGGCTGCCTCTGTTGCCGCAGCCTCTGCCAAAGCAGCAGTCGCAGCCGCTGCTTCAATGGCCATACGCACCTTCTTCTCATCGCTGGTCGGTGGATTTTTAAGGAGTGTCAAGAGCGGTGCATAGAGGAAACAGAGTATTGCGATGCCAAACAACATCCACTCGAAGCCGATGCTCTTCACAAGCGAACCGGACAGAGCGGGACCAACAGCGAAACCCACACAGAAAGCAACATCGCCCAAGGCATAGACGCTGCCGTAGACAGCCGAGTGCCGTATATCGACCAGATAGCCTAGTTCCGGCATCATCGATGAGTCAACCATGCCGATGGCAAAGCCAAGACCAGCGTTGGGTATAATCAGATGCGTGATCGATGTAGCCATGGGTATCTAAAAAAAGGCAACAAGGGAGTGAAACAACAACGAATTGAAGATAACTTCGGGTACACATACAAATATCAAACATGCTCCAATAATAATCAAACCGAGACAGGCGGCAAACCATCGACCGATCTTATGGCCAAGCGGTCCAAACAGATTCGTGCCAATCAAATAGCTGATCGAGGCAGGCAGAAATGCCACGCCCTGTTCCCAGCGAGTGGCACCCATATTGTCCACCATCCACAATGGCAACGATGGCTCCAGCATAGCAATTCCCATATTTGCAAACGTTATCGCTCCAGCGGCTATCAAAATATACGGATCACTGATCAGGCTCTTCAGCGATGGCGGCTCTTCCGATTCCGCTTTCTGTATGGACGGCTGCAGCATGAACAGCTGTAAGAGTCCGTCACCTAGTGCCAGGGCAGCCAAAACCAGAAATGGCGCCGATTTGCCAACAAATTCATACATAACTCCACCAAAAGGCGGACCGATTAGTACGCCCAACGCTAGGCCGCCCAATGCAATGCCCATGGCATTGCCGCGCTCCTTGTCGTCGGTGAACCGATCCGCCAGCATGCCCATGCCCGAGACGGATGAACACGATGAGCCAATGCCCTGCAGGGCGCGAGCAATAAACAGCACCAGATAGGAACGTCCAAAGGCGAAAACTGCGAAGAGAGAAAAAATGCAGACGCATGGAAACCACGTCAGGTGAATCTAAGTCAAGCCTTACTCAGCGTGGACAGAAACATTATAACGAAGCCCGCGAACATGGGTATGCTATATCCGATCCTGCAGAGAGAGTGTGGGAGGGGGAGATGAATTCCAGCTTAAGCTTGGCTGTGGTTAGGGATCGTTCAAGCGACGACTTACCGATGGGTCAGGGGTCCGACTATCGGATTGACCAGCAGCTGGACAATCGCCTTCGACGCAAAGAGCAGACCTACCTCGACCGTCTCGCCGACCAGCTCATTGTGCCGCTCCTCGAGCTCGCGGTAATACGTCTCGTTATCTAAAAGGGAGAGAACGACTGAAGCGAGAGTTCCTCTTCTTCTTGTTGTTGTTGCTGTTGCTTACCCTCTGCACTCGGCGTGGAGATTTCAAGGGGCGCGTCGTTGCCATCGCCGCCAGCATTATTGCACGGACACGCTGTGGGCGGCGGCGGCGTGTTCAAGGTGAGGGGTGTGCGCGGGTAGCTGTCGAGCGGCGCGTCCGGATGTCGTATGTCGTACAAGAACTCGGGTATGATGGGCACTATATATGAGTGTGTGTGTGTGTGGAAACAGTTAATGGTTTTGTAATTGAGTTGCAACAAAGAATTTATGCACAATTA
>JABVZY010000002.1:18178297-18204685 GCA_020883555.1 Drosophila nannoptera
CCATCTTTATACTTAGTGCTTGAACTTGAGATCCAAGCAGCTGATCGTATTGTTCAGACCGATGAAAGGATTCGAGATGGTCTGATTGTAGAAATCGTTTTGGTTCAAGCTAATGGTCCTTTGGTTCTTGCAGCTCGCCGTGCAGGAGACTGAGGCACACGCCAACCTATTGCCAATGCAATCATCGACCAACCGCAAGACGGCTCCAAGACTTGAGCTGGTGCTATGCACCGTTGTGAAGCTGCACTCCCAGGCCGTTCTTACACGCGTATCAGCAGCACACCTCGCCTGCTGCATATACGTGTTGAAATTACTCTGCCTTGCCACGGTGTACGTGTTCGCTGTGCCAATCTAAATATATTAAAGGATAATATTCACAGTGAAATAGAGCGCAACAATGCCAGAAGCCTGCATCTTACCGCACTCAGAATACAGTTGGTGTAGTTCGTTTGCGAATCGGGATGGCTTTTTACGCAGCCGTTCAACAAGTTATTCAAGTTGGAGCTGTAGTAGCCCCTCAGAGTGTTCAAGGTGCTCTGCGCGTTGGATAGCACGCCGTTGAGATTGTTATTGGCCGTGTTTAAGCAGCTGGTAAGAGCGCTTCGTACGCTGGGACTTGTGGGTAGACTGCTGCTGTAATTCTGAACGCAGTGCCGATGCCAGGAGTCTATATATTGGAGCGGATCGAGACGCGACCTCGCCTCGGCCAGTTTGTTATCCAACTGATCGGAGATCAGACTTATGGCCCGTAGTTCGCTGGCGAAATTAGCCCGAAACAGGTCCAATTCATTTTCGAAATCTTTAACATTAGCATCGTATTGCCGACGATTTTGTGCTATATAGTCCTCCATATAGATGGTTACATTGAACTGGCAGAGAGCGCCCAGAGGACCGCCAACGCATACCAGAAGCGTTACGAGGAGGACAAACTTTTGCATCTTGTTTGCCGTCGAACTTAATACTGATTGTGCTTGTGGCACACTTGGTATTCTCCCAATTTATATGGAATTCTGGTCGACATCCCATTATCAGGCGAGTACTTCCCCCCTGCCGAGGGAAAGACGCAATCAGCGACCTTTTGTCGTACTTCTCCTTAGCAATCGCAGCAACTCAGGTTGAGCAAATTATCAGTATTTATTTAATTTTACTGTTGCTAGAAAAAAAGCTTTCTTCCAAGTAACTCTATAGTATATCTTGCGGAATTCTCTTTTAGATTGTGCAAATATTTGTTTTTTTGGCTTTAATTAAAGCGACACAAGTTTATTATGTTAAATATCATAAAGCATATAACAAAATGGAGGTAATTCTTGGAAACTAAGCGCTTACCTATTTCCAGTCGACGATGTAACAAAAGAGATCAGCTGGCAGGCTGGCATTGTTTATAATCAATGCGAGAGCATGATAACGCTGTCGGAGCAGATGAGCTGCATCTTTCGGCTGACGATTGCGCGTGAAAACCCCCTTTTTATTGCCGCCAACACGTGTGAATGCTGCGTAGATAATAGGGATTCCACATTCATAATTGCAAACAAAACATAATCATTATTTACTTACTCTGCTCCGTCTTGAAGTCGGCAAAGTTCCACACGAATTCACCAATGAACCATTGAAGCTTACGGAGCTCATCGAAGGCTTTGAAGTGCTTTGATAGCAGCGCCGTCTGGTATTCCTCTGTCCAGATGAACGTCGGCAACTGTTCGGATAGAACGATGGCTTTAGTAAGCAGAAACTTGGCATAGCTATTACTTCAGTTTTACCGTGTGGTATCCTTCGAGAGTATCCGCTCCGTATTCGAAAAGAATGACCGGCTTTTCGAAGCGATCTCGCCACGCTTTGGCCTCGTTGATCATTGGCTTCACAATCATGTCGGTGCGACCGGCATTGTGGTACCAGGAATTATAACGATTGAATCCAATTATGTCCAAAAACTGTGACATCATGCAATCGGCCGGCTTGTCCACATTGCTGGCAGCCGTCAGTGGACGGCCCTGGGCAATGCTTCGCGTATAATTCGCCAATGCGCTGCATGAAGTAAAGGCCAAGTTAAAAGATTCACGTGATTGCCATCAATATAGGATTTACCCAAAATAGGCTTCAGCTGCCTTCTTCTTGGTGCGCGGCTCGTTGGCTATGGACCAGGCGATGACAGAGGCATGGTTGCGATCGCGATGTATGAGCTGCTCTAGATAGGACATATGATTCTGTAATAGCTCCGGCTCGAACAAATCCGTATTAACACTGGCGCACTCATCAATGATCATAATTCCATGGGCATCCGCGAATTGCATTGATTCTTCGGAGTACGGGTAGTGCGAGGTGCGGTACGCATTTGCCCCAATCCACTGCAGCAGACTAAAGTCCCGTGTAAGCAGAGCATTGTCCAATCCTTTACCACGAATCTGCAAATTGCCATACAATATTTATAAAAAATTCGAAAACCAACTTCTACGGAAGGCTTACGTCCGAATCCTCGTGCTTGCCAAAGCCACGTAAATAGAGCGGCATGCCATTAATATAGAGACCGTCGCTGTTCCAACTCAAACTTCGAATTCCAACTGGCATGCGATAGACATCCAACAGTTGATTGTCCGCCATTAAGTGGAATTCCAGCGTGTACATATAGCCCGGTTCCGGGTGCATGAGATACGGCCACCACGGCTTCACATTTGGTATCAAGACAGTTCCATTGCTGTAACTCCGATTCAGTTGACGGGCCACAGGAATTCCATTTCGGTCACGCAACTTGACTTGGACACTGTTCCACTTAGGATAGCCCGCATCCGCAATCCACAAGCGATAATCAATGCGACCAATATCCTGGTTCATGACCTGTGTCTTCAGCTCCACATCCCTAATGTGAATAGATGGCGTTGTATAAAGTTGAACAGACCGATGGATCCCGGCATAATTGAAGAAATCGAATGTGTACGTCTGAATGTAGGTATATCCAAAGTCATCCGCCTGCTTTTCGACTTGTCCCTGGGGAATGGTGTGATTGCTTAGCCGATTGTCCACCATAATTGTGATTCGGTTCTCCTTGCCGTATTGGACAAAGCTTCCTATTTCCACTTCAAACGGTAGATGGCCAAAGCTGTGCCTCAACACAGTTAATCCGTTGATCCACACAACGCAACTGTAGTGGATACTACCGAAGCGTAGCCTAGTGATTGTTCCACCCTCGATCCAGCGTTTGGGCAAATGAAAATGCCGCTCATACCAGACTGTGCCAACGTGGTCGCGCAGCCGTTGGTCTACGGTCAAATCGTTATATGACGCTGGCACAGGAACTGAGATAATTTCGTGATTTGTCGCCCGGAGATTTTGCTTGTACCATTTTTCACGTACTCCCTGCAACGGATCGCTGATATTGCTTCGTATCAGATTCCACATACCATCCAGGGAGCGTACCTCACGGGTCTCAGACTCCCGTGGATAGAGTAAGCCGACGGTGGGAGTCGGCGGCTCAACTTTAGCATAGTTAAAAATTTGATCACTCTTGAAGTTTATATTATTATTAAAATTATCTGAATCAATGGGCACTACAGAATGCGAGCTGCAAAGCAAAGTTACTCCAAGCCATAGAAGCCACATTTTAAATTTATTTCTACGCCGTATCACAGTGGACTAACTTCTTTTTTAAAAAGATTCCTGTTTAGTCGGTGCTGTCACAATCTATACATACATATATGAAAACATATTTATATGTATACAGCCTTTGACCACGATAAGCCGCATTTAATATAATTTGTACAAAATAGTACTTACCCGGTGTTTACAGCGTTGCCGTATCGATAGCTATATATTGCAATTTATCGATTAAAATAAATAAATGCCAGCTGTTCAAGGCAATTGCAATAAGCTTTGGAGAATAGCGGCATTCGACAAAAAATTCAAGTTCGAAATGAAAAGGCTTGTTTATTTTGAGTGGATATAATACAAATTGACATCACGCAAATGCATTTGTGATCAGTTCCGGCAAAATATTTGTTATAAAAACGGTACAAATATTTACCTCTTCTCTTAATGATCTAATGTATAAAATATTGTACTGGTTTCTTGTTTAAGTGTTATGTTGCTCGAAAAGTTCATAAATCAGTGGAATCATGCCTTATATCAGAGCCCACATCGGCAATATAAGTGAACAGGTCTTTTGGAATGTCACACTGATCCACCTCTCGTCCGAGAACGAAATAACGCTGGCGTAGTAGATGAGCAGCCGCCTTCGGCTGGCGTGCACGCGTGAAGACGCCTTTCTTGTTGCCGCCGACGCGGGTATAAGCTAAAAGAGAGTGAAACGTTAGGAAGGAATACGAGTTACTCTCTTAACTGCTACCAACATTGAGCTGTCTTAAAATCGGCAAAATTCCAAACGAATTCGCCAATAAACCACTTCTTGCTCCTTAATGCATCAAATGCCTTAAAGTGCCGCGAAAAGACTTCCGTTTGGAATTCTTCGGACCAAACGAATGCCGGTTGCTGCAACAGAAAGTTGGGACTTAGTTAATTCTGCATATATATATTCTTATAGTATATTATACCAAATGCAAGCCCTCCAATGTGTCCGCTCCATATTCGGACATGATGACTGGCTTATTATATTTCTTATTCCAGGCCGTCGCTTCGCTAATCACACGTTGCGTGACCATATCCAAGCGCCCAGTATTGCTATACCACGCATTGTAGCGATTGAAGCTGATTATGTCTAGGTGCCGTCCCTGTTATGAAATCGGCTAACAAATATATGTCATATTTGGTTGGCCTACTTACGGCTTTGTCATCTGTCGACGGCACAGCAATCGCAGCCGTGATGGGCCTTGAACTGTCCAAGGAACGCGTATAGTTAGCCACAAATCTGCAAAGCACATTATGACTAATGATAAATGGATAAAGGAATCGCTAGCTACTCACTGGAAATAGGTATCAGCATTTACTTGACTAGTGCGTGGCTCATTGGCAATCGACCACATGACAACGCTAGGATGGTTTCGATCGCGATGTATGAGTTGTTCCAGCGAGGATTTGTGCCGGTTCAGCAATACCTGATTGAAGTTCCTATGAAAATTGCATTAATTATATAGTCTTTTCAACTAGCTAGTGTAATTATTACTCTGTATCCACGCTGGAACACTCATCGATAATCATAATGCCATGTTCGTCAGCGAACTGCATTGATTCCTCTGAGTAAGGATAATGGGATGTGCGATAGCAATTAGCGCCAATCCACTTGAGCAGATTAAAATCACGTGCCATCACAGCATTGTCCAGGCCCTTGCCACGCACGTCGGAATCTTCGTGCCGGCCAAAGCCGCGGAAATAAACCGGTTTGTCATTTATCATGAATGTAGTATTCGTCCATCTAAGCGTCCGTATGCCAATTTTCAAGCGATAGATATCCAGTAGCTGCTCTTTGGCTGCATACAGTTTAATCTCCAGCTCGTAAAGGTAACCCGGATCTGGATGCATTAGATACGGCCACCAGGGCTTCACATTGTCCACTTGCAGCGAACCCGACAATGCGCTATCCGAGGTCGCATTGGCCACTTGGACGCCTTCCCGGTTATAGAGCAGCACTCGAACAAAAAGTGTATTATCTGCCTCGTTCGCAGCGGATCCATTCACAACGATACCATACTTCACGGTGCCCACTGAAAATGTTGACCGCTTGATTTCCATTTCAATTCTAACCTCTTTGATCACTTACCGCTATTGTTCTTCGTCAGATTTGTTTTGATCTCCACCTCTTCGATAAATGTCTTGGGTGTTGTGTACAAGTGAACGGATCGGTGAATACCCGCATAGTTGAAAAAATCGAAAGTATAGCTTTGAATGATGGTAACGCCATCATCGTTGGACACCTCAGAGATTTTTCCCTGCGGCACCGTTGTCTGAATTAAGGCATTATCGCACATGACAGTTATACGATTTTCCGCTCCATACTTGAGTACATCCGTGACTTCCGCCTCAAAGGGCAAATGTCCCATCTCGTGCTCAGCTACCAATCGGCTATTGACCCACTGCAGTAAGAAAATACTTAATGCTCACTATCTTCCCCTGGTTTTTTACATGACTCACCACAAAGGCTTCGTAATGAACACTGCCGAAACGCACCCACACCCGCTGATCCTCGCCCCACGAGCGCGGCACGAAAAACTTACGATCATACCAAACTGTGCCCACATGATCGCGCAACACCTGCTCTGTTGTGATGTCGTTGTACGAAGCCGGCACTGGCATAGGAATGGTTGACATTTTCCTGCTCAGATCATCCTTGAACCAACCATCGCGTATGCCACGGGTTGGATTTGCCGCTTCTGAACGCACAAAGTTCCACATACCGTCCAGTGAGCGCACCTCTCGCGTTTCGGACTCCCGAGGATACAGCATGCCACGTGACGTGACGATATCCTTGTTCAGTATGATGAGGGCTAATGTCATTTTCAGAATATATAAGCCGACGACCAGCGTCGATAGTGAAAAGGCTGTAAATAAAATAGAAATATTATCACAATAGAATAGATAAGGAACTATGTCAGCGTTTCAATTCAATTCAATTTAATTGATAAGACAAATATATTCAGAAAGAACGGTACTGCTCGGAAATGAATAAGCCCCAACATAAGCTAACCTACTTGCATATATTTCAAGGCATTTGCGCACGGTCAATGCCAACAATTTGTGCAGCTTAAATCAAATCTGGCTTTGTTTTATTCACATTAACCATATACTTACATTTGTATTTATTAAGTTGAAAACCAGTGTGCGAAACGTAACGGAAATGAAATGGAATCCAATATTAATTGTCAAGTCTTATAACAATGAGAATAAAAGCATAGTCCTAGCATGTATGCATGTATGGATGGATGTGTCTTTTACATTCATGCAAGCGTATACCTTACAAAAGCTGAACAATATGATAATGCAGATCAAGAGCAATACAGAACTGAGCTGATGCGAGCTTTCAACAGCCTATCAGCTGCTTCTGCCACACACACACGCACTCATTCACACACAAAAAAATTTAGTCATTTTCTCTTGCACACATTTTTAGCAGACAAGAGCACGGCCGAATACGCATTTTGTATAACACATATATGTTGTGAATTATGATAGAATAGCAATGACATTTAATTAGTGAAACAAACATTTAAATATGCTCTTCAAGCCCATAATACAAGCGAGTTATGATGATCTATACGAGCTACGAGCTAGATTGTCGCACGCCCGCCCGCCAAAAGCACACTGATTCGGTCATGAGTGTAAGTTCTCTCCCACCTCTTCTTTTATTTTTTATCTACTTAACAGTAGATTATCAGCTGATACTACAAAAGCACAAAAATTACTGAAAAAGCTGCGCTGTAACAGCGCGCAACTATTTGAAACTCGATTTGAAAAAAAAAGTAGCAGCTGATTGAGTTTTAGTCGTTTTGATTTAATTGTGATATAGCATTCCACTTACACATATATGCAACTTATATTGAGTATATTGAGTCTTAACTTCGACCAGCTAACTGAAATCGCACAGCCTGTGGCAGCCCCTTTTTAAAGGCCAACTGAGTTGCAAGCGGAGTAAGTGCTTAAAATGCAAGACATGGCCAATGAATTTGCATCGGCTATCAAATGGATGGCACCACAAACAATTCACAAGAACTTTTTTATGCCTTACCGTTAATTTACGTTAAAATGGCAACAACAGCAACTTACCCCAGATTTCGAGTGTTCTACACTTTAGGTGTATCGTTAAATGCATTGTTCTACTGAACTGCAGCGATTGATTCGACAAGGCGAACTGAATTCAAATTAGTTTCGGGAATGCCTTCGCCTACAGAGACATCAATGAATGGTGTAACTGACAGGCTGGATGGTGAACTGACAGAACAGTAATGCCCATAGTCGGGGTTTCGGATGCAGCCGTAGCAGTACGCATCGCGCGCCAGTTTCTTGTGGCTTCTATAAAAGTTTGCCGAACGGTGAACCCGAATCCGCCGAAATGCTCAACGGATGTCATTAAGCAAGGTAATTGTGGAACGCTGTGGTGCTCTGGTACGCCCTCAGTTCTCTCTTTACCGGCGCAGACTGGGTTTAAGCGCATGGACGGAAGCTCTCACGCACGACACTAACAAAAACAACAACAACAGCACGATAGCTCTCAAATGCATTCAATGTGCCCCTAATAAGGCCCCACACGATAAGCCGTGTGCTCCAAATCCCAAAGTGTGTTCATCGCATTGTTTGGGGTCAACGAGAATGGAAACAAGTCTGAACTGCTTTCGGTATCCAACCGAAGAAGCTATCGGAGTATATTCCATGATTTTATTCGGTCTAAATTGAAGCTTACGATAAGTGCAGGAACAATTAAAGTTAATTTCTGAGCTTCTTCTCGGATGAGATTGGCTTAAGTTCCGCCTTGATGAAAGAGCTTTCAGTATGGTTTCTCCATAAAAGTAATTATAATAAAAATGAGGCATAAATTAATTAGAATTCTGCGGATCTGAAGTGATTTGCATAAATCTACTTGATTATAAGCTTACTCAACTTCTACTCAACTACTAGTAACTCTAAGCGGCATGATGGCACCTTTTGGTAATTTGGCTAACACGATTCATATATAAATATTGACATTTTAATTTAGGTACTTTACCCATTTTCACTTTTATTGCACGGCGGCTTTCTAAAGCTTAGATTATTGGCAAATTTTTGGTATAAAATTTAAATTTCAATTCGATTTCGCCTGCGAATTTAATTCAATTTGACATTTGCTTTAATTAATTTGACCACTTCGCGTTTAATTAGTGAGTTCTTCACGCATTGTAGATCAACTCCACTGAACATGCACGACGCACAATCAACAATACCGTACGCACGTGCATAAACACTTAAGCACTCACTCACTCACTCAGCTATACACCTTCACAAACGACGACTAGCTAGGCCAGTGGACGCCAACAGACTGAATTGGTGACAGCAGCGGTTTCGCCTGCAATATGCTGTTGACTCTTCAGTGGGTAAGCTTTACGCATGTGCATAAGCAACTACTGTTCTAAGTGTATGGTTATCAGGTTTGTTTGAATGTAGATGTATTGTGTGGTATTTTGAATTGAAGGCTGTCAAAATGTCATAAATGTCACCATTAATTTTTGTGGAATTCTTTTTAAGACAAGTAACATAATTTCCACGCTCTTTTTTAACGTACACTGTAAAAGAAGCGGTTCATATTGACAGGGCTGTTACTAAGAAAAATAAAAACAAAAACAATGGTGTTGTATGTAAACAAAGTCAGCTGAAAGGCAGCGCTAGCTTTCTCTTTATCTGGCAACTCGATGTGATGCATACAATTATCGATTGCATCGATATATTTACTCAGTTCATTTAACAATGTATAGTTAAATGCTTGGATAAAAGTTGAAAGTTTTTGAGCGTGCTATATTCTTACTTAAAAAAGCGCTGCACAATGTCCCTGGTCTTTGACCTAGGCAATACCAATGGCAGTCTATCTCAGGATTGCAGCGACTTAGACAAGAATAAGTTAAAATCGTCACAAGCTGTGCCGTCATCAACGCATCTGCGGCACAACATGAGTGTTGCCTGGATGCGACAGTGTCGCCTATATAAGGTCACTATTCTAATACTACTGCTTCTGGTGCTTTTACCTCTGGTGGCGCATCGAAAATTATTAAATGTGAGCTTAAATTGGTTTTTTCTTAAAGAATTGAAATAAAAATATCATTTGTTATCCGAGCCAGGCTGAACTGGATACACCCCCAACAGACGTGCACCGATCGCGTCCACTATTAGATGCTTATGAGGATTTCAGTGCCATGCGAGCCAGTGATTTAAAGATGAGAATAGAGGAGATGCTGAGAATTAAGGTATGAAGAAAATGCAGCTGAGTAGATTTGTTTCTATTGTTTTGCTTTTAGAGCACCGTCTCTGTGGAACTACGCGAACTGGAATCTCGACGGCAAAAGTTGCAGTCGGATATTAGTCAGTATAATCAAAAGCTCGAGGAGCTTAAACAAGAGTTACTACGCGAACAGACTGAACTCGAACGCCTTAAAATATCTGTGGAGCAAGCGCAAGTTGCGCAACAGGAAGCCGTGCAACGGAATACGCCTGAATTGGCGTTACCGCGTACACTGCTTCCCAACACACTGCCACGAAAGATGAACGGTGTTAGCAGTGGGATTGCAGCAGCTTGTGAGATGCACAATTGCTTTGACCACTCGCGTTGCAGCCTTACGTCCGGCTTCCCAGTGTACCTGTACGATCCCGATGTCTACAATGTCCAGCGAACCGGCTATGAAATTGAAGGTTTCTTGAAAACGACATTGAAGCAAACGTTAGGCTACAATGCGCATATTGTGCGAGACCCTAAACAGGCGTGCATCTACCTCGTGCTGGTGGGCGAAGCGCTCCTCGAGCAGGATCTGCTGCACAACAATCGCTATGGCGCACAGGAGGCCGCACAGTTGCCCCAGCCCTCGACCGCCGCCAATGAAGCGGGCAAAACACCCATTGACATGCAAAAGCTCTATCAGCTTCCCTATTGGGGAGGCGATGGTCGTAATCATGTATTGCTCAACCTGGCGCGTCGCGACCTGTATTCCTCGCGCACCAATCCGCTGTTTCAGCAGAACACGATGCGTGCTATTGTGGTGCAGAGCTCTTTTGAGCGAGATCAGTTCAGGCCAAATTATGATTTGATTGTGCCCCCAATTTTGGGCCCACCCGGAGGTGATGTGTGGCAAGAGTGTGCCAGCATGGTGCCAGCTCGTCGAAAGTATTTGCTGACATTCCAGGGCGAGCTGCGACCGTCGCAGTCAGCGCGAGCAGCTCTCCAGCCGCTGGATGACTTCATAATCGAGCACCTCAAGGATATGTCGCATACTGCCACCCAGGATCAGTTCCTGCTACAATTCCAGTGCGTGCCGGCAACAGAGCAACAGGAATCCGATTCATTGGGCGACTGGACCCTCTGCGGCTCCGACTCCTCGCGGAAGCAGTTGCTTAAGGACTCGACATACGTGCTGCTTCTGCCACCATTAGGCTATCGTGTCAGCTCCACACTGATGTTGGCGCGTCTCTATGAAGCATTGCGATCGGGCGCTGTGCCCGTCATCTTGGGAGCTGATGAGCTGCGTCTGCCATATGCGGAGACCATAGACTGGCGACGTGCTGCTCTGCTGCTGCCTAAGGCACGCATCACAGAACTACATTTTCTCTTGCGCGCTGTGCAAGATGCGGATTTGCTGATGTTGCGCCGCCAGGGCCGGCTCATTTGGGAACGCTACTTGAGTTCGGTGCAGGCCACAGTGGACACTGTGATAGCCAGTATGCGGGATCGGCTCGGAATACCGCCGCGTCCGGTGCCAGCGGTGATTGCCCAGAGTGTCTTCAATAGCACATTTATACCGCTAAAGTCGGAGCCACCGGTGGGCATGGATACGGAGCCTGAGGAATCTCTGGGGCCAATCGAGCCGCCCTATCCGAGTCCGGCGTTTCGCCGGAACTACACAATACTGCGCATTCAATCGAAAGAGGCTTGGAACGATTGGATGGATCCATTCTATTTGTATCCGCAGTTACCCTTTGATCCCGCCCTACCATCCGAGGCCAAGTTCATAGGTTCACACACCGGATTCCGACCGATTGGCAAGGGAATCGGCGGTGCTGGCAAAGAGTTCAGCGAGGCACTCGGCGGCAATTATCCGCGCGAACAGTTCACCATAGTCATCCTGACATACGAGCGCGAGCAGGTACTCATGGAATCACTGGGACGACTCTACGGTTTGCCGTATCTACACAAAGTCGTCGTCGTTTGGAATTCACCGAAACTGCCGTTGGACGACCTGCGTTGGCCGGACATTGGTGTGCCAGTGGCTGTGGTGCGTGCGCCGAGCAATTCGCTGAACAATCGCTTCCTGCCGTACGATGTGATTGAGACCGAGGCTGTGCTCTCCGTGGATGACGATGCGCATTTGCGGCACGACGAGATTCTCTTCGGATTTCGTGTATGGCGCGAGCATCGTGATCGCGTTGTCGGCTTTCCAGGCCGCTATCATGCCTGGGACCTGAGCACCAACAATATGTGGCACTACAATTCCAACTACAGCTGCGAGCTGAGTATGGTCCTAACCGGTGCTGCCTTCATCCATAAATATTATATGTATCTGTATACCTACCACTTGCCGCAGGCCATACGCGGCAAGGTGGATGAGTATATGAATTGTGAAGATATTGCAATGAATTTTCTTGTTTCCCATTTGACACGTAAGCCGCCAGTGAAGGTGACATCACGCTGGACGTTCCGCTGTCCGGGCTGTCCGGTCTCGCTCAGCGAGGATGATACACACTTTCAGGAGCGCCACAAGTGCATAAATTTCTTTAGCCAAGTCTTTGGCTATACACCGCTGCTCAACACTCAATATCGTGCCGACTCCATACTCTTCAAGACCCGGATACCCCACGACAAGCAGAAATGCTTTAAATACATATAGTTGGCCCACACACCGGGACATCTTCCTGTCATCCAGCGGGCGTACTTAGACAGACTCTTACCTAGTAAGTTATAAAGGCCTGATCGTTGGGATCTGGGCCCATTGTGAGATTACCAATATCGTATACATATATATTAAGCTATATATATATAGATATATAGCTATAAATGAGATAG
Organism: Drosophila nannoptera; assembly: GCA_020883555.1. Lineage (NCBI taxonomy): Eukaryota > Metazoa > Arthropoda > Insecta > Diptera > Drosophilidae > Drosophila > Drosophila nannoptera. Next base: position 18,190,968 of record JABVZY010000002.1, read on the forward strand.
AGCCTCGACTCGAGGAGGAGACGCCCAAAGAGTTGCGTAAGACTTTTAATGTGTTAAGTACGAAATGTTTTTGTATATAGTATCGATCGATTTAAATGTAATTGTCAATTGTCATTATTTTATAATTTCACTCATATAATGCTAAACACGATTCGTTGCAATAAATGCTGGTCCGCCCATCACTCAATAGATTTGCCATTTAGATTGCATAAAAATGAGAAGAAAATCCCATAATAAATGTAAACTTTAAATAAAAAATTAATAATTGTTAAATTTAGATTTAATATATCATAAATATATATAGTTGTATAATTAAATGAGAATGTTTAAGAACTTTTCAAGTAATCGAAATTTACAATTCAAAGATTTCCGTTTTTCATGATCATACATATCATATATATATAGATATATATATGTAGAGCGAGTTTCCGAGTAGAGACCTTTATGATGGAATTTCATCTTGCTTTCTGGCTTTAGTTATATATCACAATACAAATAAGGATGTGTCAGAGAGCCAACAAATAAGAATCGTAAAGAACACGGACAGACGGACGGCGAAAAAATAGAGAAACAAAGGACAAATATTTCTTGACACATGCATTAATTTTACATACTAATTTTACATATTAACTATTTCAATTTTGGTATCGACAAAAACGGGAACCATTTGATTGACGTCAGACTTGTGACCGCTGATTGATTGATTGATTTAAGTTAATATTTTTTTCTTTTAGTTTAGTTAACTAATTGGTTCAAAGCTTTGCCCGTCGCTAGCTAGCTAGTGCTCCTGCAGGCTGAGCTTTAGCACCTGCTCGATCATTTCCTGTTCGCGCTGTCGCTCAATTTCATATTGTTGCTGATCCTGCTGTGAGAGACGCATTGCCATTGCCAGATCTGAATCCATATACCGGAAGCCGCCATCATCATCATCCTCGGAGGCCGGCGAGCCGCTGGCATTTCCGCGTGCACCCAACAGCGATTCATGTAGCACACTGTGAACGATACAAAGAGACGCACACACACACACACAAGCTTGGGTATAATGATTGCTAGCAATACGTTGGATAGGAAAAGCAGGGCGAGATAAGGGGGCAACTACTATTTGAAGATCTTTTTCATATAGCTCAAATCATTCTTGAACTGCGCTCCCGCTGAGGCAGAGCGTCCACGTGGCTGGGCCTCAAGAGGCGGAGCTAGATGCGAACTGTACATAGGCGAGGGTGAATGACGCCCGTATAATTGACTCGGGGCCAACATCGTGCGTTTGTTGGAACAGGAGCAAGGATAACTAGCATTACGCGTGCCAACGCATTCATTAAAATCCGCATTAACCTAATTCAATTTAGAGCAAAGCCTCACCGCTGCAACTGTTCGTCATCCTCGGGCAACAGTTCGGAGCCAACAGCATTCTGACCACGCAGCACCTCCCAGATGTCGACCTTGTCCGAATCACTGTCCAGGCCACAAGCACCGCCGGCTCCACTTGTCTCCACCAGGCTCTGCTCGATGGCGTACTGCAACATATCATCCTCGTCCAGCGGTATTTGCCGACGTGAATCACCGCCACGATTGACATAGTTGCTGGGTATATCGAAGCAGCGATCGTCTACCAAGCATGTAGTGCGATCGTCTTCCTGTAGTGTGGACACATGATCCACTGGCGTGGTCATAGCAAACACATTGCCAAAAGTGATGCAGGCGTTGAGGACGTGGAAGAGCGGTATCTCAACTTTAACCGGAAATCCAGAAGGCAGTTGCATAGTTATAAAGTCTTTCAATTTGGAAACATGCGGGCTAGCCATGGTAGACATAAGATCCAATATTGGAAGCACTTGTTCCTGTAGACGGATGGGATGATCCTCGGCCAGCCAAAGGTTGGCCTTAAAGCGTTGCACCTTTGTGCTAACGTTCTTTGGTTTGCCAATATCTCGACCCTGCAGATCAACATCGGGGCTAAAGTACTCTTCAGGAGTGACTTGCAAATGAGGCGTGCTCGCGCCAGAGCCACAAACCGAACTGCCATTGCTTTCGGCCTGACCAGCGGGCGAGCCCCGCTCTCCATTGCCATTGTGGGCAGCAACAGGAGTTCCATCGCCAGACCGAGGCACTGATGTCTGTAAAGCAAAGACCAACTAACTATTATAGTGATCCATCTCAAGATCTGATGACCTACGCGATCTTTGATTGCGGGAGCATCCGTTGGTGGCACATAATCATCATCGGCAATCCCCAACAAGCTGTGTAACGGTGTGCGGGCCGTTTTGTTCTTTAAAGTTTAGAGATTAGAGTATGATTGCGATTTTGGTAGAAGCTTTGCGAGAATTACCTTAATTTGATCTTCGCTCAGATGATCCATACGCGTGTGTGTGACAAACTCTACATTGCTGGCGCCGTAAACTTTGCAGTTGTAGCCATTGATAACCTCTGATTTCTCGCTGCGCCAACCCCAAATACCCGATTTATTGCGCTCGAAACTAATCTTATCCATCTCAATATTATTGGTTATGACAGGCGCCGCAAGGCGAGCACGAACAGTACCAATGGGTGGCGGTATAGCTACAATATCGCCTATATCGCTGCTCATCTGCTCGACCATCACCTCCTGTGTATCATGATCGATTTCAATCATTGTGGCCGTTTCCTCTACAAAATTGGATCGATGCCATTAATACAATGGTTATATGTCTGTTAATTCGCACTCACTGCCGCCTTTGAATATGTAGGATCGATTGCCGCGTTGCCAGGTGTTGTTGTCAAAGCCGAGGAGGGTTGTATCGATGCGCACGTTCGCACCACGCTTGTACACCTTGTACGTATCGCTTGGACATAGTCGGGACATTAGCGGTACCCACGATGTGAACTCCCACTTCATTTCTATGTAGAAGTCGGGCGCGTCCAACAGATGCTGCAGTAGCTTGGGGACATGGGTCACGCGTTGCACATGTCGCTGCAAGTCACGCACTTCTATGATGGCTGTCAGTATATCCACATCGCCGGTACAGACGGCCTCTTGAACAACTATATAGTTTAATAGGCGAAGAAAGGGATAATACAAATAGGCGTTTCATCAATTGTTGTATTGTTCTTGACTTACTTGACCAGCCAGCATGCTCGTATGTCGCATTGCATTTGGCTGCTAAAAGGCACTTTACACATTGCAGGTTGGCCAGACGTACTGCCAACATTAGGGGTGTGCGGCCGCGCGGATCGATTTTTTCCTTATCAATCTGAAAGTTAAGATAAATAATATTCGCATTCTTGTTGTTGCAATCGAGTCATTTGGGGCACTAATTCAATTAGTTGTACACACCACCACCCACCCATCAACCTGTCCCTGTTCCTGTCTCTGTCTCTGTCTCTGTCCCCAAGCTTGCTGTTCTAGCTCACCTACTCAACGCAACAGCGAGACCACAAACCTTCTCGGACTGCAATTGCTTTTGCAGCTCCTCAACGTTCCCGTTCCAGATCCGCCAGTGCAGTGGATACTCCACCATAACTTCTTCCAAGCTCTTCATTCTCTCTTGTTGCGGCACTGCCGTTGCTTTCAACTAATTGATGACTACAATGGTATCGAATCGGTCCGAATAATTTCGATTAAACGAAACGAAAAAACTCTGCGTACGAACTGAATTTGCAATTGTTGCTCATCCAGTTCTTAGTTCATTAGTTCTTCTACTGTTTATGGACGTTAACTAAACAGTTAACATTTGCAGTATTTCGTTAACAGTTGCCAAAACTAATCGGTTCCATAAAATAATATCGAAAATAGGATAGGGTGGAACGAAAATAATTTTATAGAATCTGTCAATTCTATCCGTTCAGAAAATAATTATTCAATGTGCAGGCGGGATCAAATACACCAGTATTAATTACTCATATTAATGCAATAAAACTATTGTTTAAATTATCTAGCTGACTAGCTATCGCATACGAGTCTAAACTGTTATCAGCTGATATACAAGTGGAGTGCACACACTGGCAACCCCTCTTAATAGAAGAAAAAATAATCCAATAATTATTACTTAGAAGATATTGGAACAAAACTAGATATAGAAAAACTCCGCCTCATAAGCTAGTTGAATTAGTCTAGCTAGTCTGATGGGCTTCATCCTGCTATGGACAAACCTGGTGTAGGCAAACATCGGCTCGCTATAATTTGGATAAATTATATAAAATAAAGTGGCACAAACAGTCGCCACTGCTGCCACATAAATATTGGTAATTATCAAAATACCAATGGTTACATAAAAACTAATGTATAATTTAACCTTGCAGATCTATGAACACAGAAGATGCTTCCTTAAAAGAAACGTCCATCGGAATACTTTGATTTTAACACAAGATTGCAGATTGAATTTTTCACGTTGACTGACAAGAAAGAAGCCGGTAAATATCATACCCCTAATAGATCAACTCAATTTGCTGCAATTGAGTCATTAAACAGCAATTGCATACAAATTACATTCACTATTCATATTCAATTCAATTAAAAAAATTGCCTGTGCAACACTTAACTGAAAGCACACGATCAGCTGGCCGGCATGCGGCGAAGAGATAGAAAGAGCGAGAGAGTGAGAGAGGGCCGAACAAATAATTGATCAAAGCTTTTCATGTGTTTTGCTTTTGAGGGATCTAGAGTCAGTCGCACATAATCAATCGCGCGGGCCACAATATTGCCGTAGCTTTTGTTGCTGTTCAACATTGTTTGTGAATATCTTAAATTAATGAATAGTAAACATTTGCATAATTTATGTCTCTTAACATGATATGTGCTTAATCCATGTTTTTGCATCATCATTCTCTCCCTTCAACGTTTCACCGGTTTGCTGGTTGTGATTTGTTTGCTGTTTAATTAAACAATCTAACTTTTGTCTTGTGATTTTCTTCTCCTTGTTTGACTATTTGCAGCTATGCTCTTTACGCGTAGGCGGCATTTCTTCAAGAGGTGAAATATAGTGTTTGTTTTGTTTTTGTTTTAACTATTGCGTAGTAATTAACGAACGAAACCTCTACTTATCTATGTTTTCTGTTCCTGCCGTCGATTCATTAACTTTACTATCAGTACCTAATTTGCAACATATTTATACAAAACATCACGTAATTGTCCGTTAAACCGCTTTCCATTCTTATCAGCAACGGGGTACAAAGTTTTTTTACACTCCATTAGTCAGTAAATTTTGTGTGCGTATATATATATATATGAATATATATATGCATATAAATTTTTAATTCGTTAGGTTCATGTCATTTCACAGTTGGATTGTAGCTTTAAACTTTGCATGCTTTAATTGTTGTACATTTTGTATGTATTTTACACTAATACTAAAGTAACTTTGTTTATTCTCTTCCCTATGTTCCGCTATATGCTTAGTAAAATTATAAACAAGCCAATTTGCCAAGTCCGTGAATCTCACACAGAATAAAAGTTTTTTGCACTGAAAAAAGAACAACAACATTAATAATAATAATAAATACAAAACGAAGAAACTGTCCAATTTTGAATATAGCTCGATTTCGCAAATCACAAATCATATAATAAATTCTAAGCCGTATTCCGTGGGACAATGTACGAACTTCATAGTTGTTTAAATTTAGTTTTCTATGCAACGATCATTCCCGGAACGATACTCATTAGTTGGCTGACTGGGCTGTAAGTATTTATGCTCGATTGCAAGGATCATTCGTAACGTACCAAAATCAAAAATCGATTATTTTTATAAGTGTGAAATTCCATCACTAACCATACTGCACATAAAAAGCCGATCGCATCCAAGCTATCTGTTTTATGGTTAGTGTTTCCACTCCTCAATGTGCTTGCCTTAGTATCACGCATATACAACATATGTGAATATATATAAAAATAATTAGAGATTCGTTTTTATCGATTTTATGTATATTTTATAGGAATTTTTTGTTTGATGATCGCGGCATAAATATTTTTCACGAATGCCATCCTAACTGTGCTGTTTTCAAAAAAATGAATAAAGAAATAGCAACAAGATCAAAAGTTGACAGTCAATCTCAGCTACCTGTGCTCATTTTTTTCCATTTGTGTTTAATATAAATTTGGTGTGAATTATTCGCTTTTTTAATCGTTTTGTTTTAGTATTCTGTGTAATGATTCTCCATAAAATAACTAATTAACCATGCGATTCCTCCTTAGAGTTGGTCTGCCCTGTCTGGTAATCACCTTGTTGCTGTTCTTCATCTTTTTTGTGTTTGTGCCATTGGCTTTTAAGTCATCGGTTACACTACAGCGTGGTATCCTTTTTCTCACATTTAGTAAGTGAATTATAAATTTACGTGACTCTTGATTCCAGGCTAATAAGCTATCATTACTTTTAGTTACTTATCCGAAAGGGCTCGACTTAAGCAAACCAGAAAGTGTCGGGCTATTTGCAACACGCAATTTCTATATAACTGTCCGGGATGTCGATGACGATAATGAGGACAACGACGGCGTACGTATCGGTGTCTGGCATGTGTTGCCGAAGAATGCGGTGCGTCGCTTCAAGAGGGAACTACGTGTGGAGTCCGCTTACGAAGAGATGGAGACAGCGGCGATTGAAAAACGTGTCTCTCAACTGCCGGAGCCCAAACAGGTCGTCAAATATAACAAAGAGATAGAGCTTTTATCCGCATCGCTACGAAATGAATTTCCAGTTGTGGTTCCAGAAAATGAACAGCTCTTCTATGAGCGACTGCTTAAGATTCCAGGCGGCACAATTATTATCTATTTGCACGGAAACACGGCAACCAGAGGCAGCGGCCATCGTTCCGATGTGTATAAACTTCTGCGGCAGCTCAACTATCATGTCATTGCGTTCGACTATCGTGGTTATGCAGATTCGGATAAAGTGGCGCCAACAGAAGACGGAGTAGTGCGGGATGCTCTTAGTGTATTTCAGTACGTTTCGAATTTGACGTCGAATCCGATATACGTATGGGGTCATTCCCTTGGCACTGGAGTGGCCACACACCTGTGCTCAAAACTGGCGGCAATGAATGGACATACTCTTCGGGGCGTAATACTTGAGAGTCCATTTACGAATATTCGTGACGAGATCCGAATGCATCCATTTTCTCGAGCGTTCCGACATCTACCCTGGTTTGACTTTACGATTTCACAGCCTATGTATACCAATAACCTGCGCTTTGAATCCGATGTCCACATCTCGGAATTTCCGCAGCCAATCATGATTATTCATGCCGAGGATGACGTGGTTGTACCTTTTCATTTGGGATATCAGCTATATCGAATTGCGTTAGATAATCGCAGCCGATCCTGGGGACCGGTTGAGTTTCATCGCTTTGATCCGAGTCATGGATATGGCCATAAATATTTATGTCGAGCTCCAGAACTGCCTGGACTGGTGCAAAGTTTCGTGGAGAGATATCGCAACACAATATACTAAGGCGTAGAGTTATGCGCTGGTTGGAATGCCGGTAGTATTTATTAATTAACAAGGAACGGAGTATTTTTGTCTAATTTTTTACCACCGCAATGTTAAAAAATTAATCATACTATGCATTCAAATTAAAATGAATCATTCACAAAATGCGTCTAAATCAATGTTTTCAAATGTACATAATAGTTAAATTGAAATTTGGCGCGAAACGCACCGTTGCCTTCGGTGTGTACATTCTGTTTTTTTTTTTTTAAGCACATATGGGATATCGATTGCGCGCAGTAGTTCTACATTTTATTCGAAAGATACGTAGTGAATGTGTTGGGATGGAAATAGAAATTAATTATTTCTTTAAATTTGTAGTATTAAATAATTCGCTATTTAACAAAACTTAACATAACAAAATTCCGTGAACTAGTCACAGTATCAGAATTAGGAATACTCTGTTAAGGAAAATGTTAATAGCTTATCGCTGTTAAGCCAACTGTTAAACCAGGGCTGCCCTGGTACATTAGTTTTTACATCAGATCAAATATGGCGCTGGTGTGTTGTTGTCGCTGTCGCAATTTGGCAAGAATTAATTCGCATTAATCGCGTCGAACGAAGCGAAAAAAAACAACAAAAATACAGTTGCAAGGAGGCGAACAAAAGCAATATAAGTATCTTAAAAAACACAATTGAAAAGTTCCTTTTAACACTGCAAAGCATAAATTGGAGTTGCAGTTGAAAACGAAGTAGCCGAAAAAAAATTGTGTCTATTCCTTGAAAAGGAGTTTAGTTGTTCGCTCTTCATTCGTGTGTGTGCCTGTGTGTGTTGTTTGTGTAAGTGGTTTTTGAAGTGTTGCTGAAAACTTGAAATACAAAATCTTTTTTGTCCTACAAAAAGGGAAAAAGAAGTGTAGAATAAACCTAAAAGAGAATAAAATATAAACAGTTTTATCGGTGATTCGCTGTGCTACGTTTGGCCGCCGCCGCTCGATTTGAGTGTGTGTGTGTGTGTGTGCGTCATTGCCGCTTGCTGCATCAACAGCAGGAAAAAGGGAGTAGCTGCGAAGCAGCAGACACCAACACCAACGCATTTTAACCGATGGTGTTAAGGAAAATGTTGTGGTAAGTTTCGTTGTTGTTTTTTGTTTTACATTTATTTTTAATTCACGTCCGCTGAGATTTATAAAAGAATCAGACTTCGAGTTGGCCCAATCGGGGGCCGTTGCATTTTCTGCGCATGTTTTTGCCTACGACTTCCGCTTTTTGCTCCCGTTTTAGTGCGGCGACGGCTGCTGAGGCAGCGACGTCGGTAGCTGCTGCGTTATTTTCTGCTCGCCTTTTTGCTTCTTCTTTTACTCAACACGCCCTTTTTCGTGTGCGTTCGTATTTGTGAAAAATAAAGCTGCATTTTTATATCTTTTGTGCAAAATAAGTGAAAATTGTGTGAGTTTTGCATTACACTGGTCTCCCTTTTTCCATCCACCCATTCTTTAGACAAATGGATATTTTAACAGCTGTCGTGTCTGTGTATTCGAAACTGGTTTTTGGATTCATTTAGCATTTTTTCGGGTGATTGTGTATGTGTGCCAGCTGTGTCCTGTGTTAGCTTTTATTGTTTTTATGCAATTCTCCTTTGCTAGTCACCGCTGTTGACCACAGTCTTCCTCCTCGTTTTCCGATTTGGATGCTTGTTTTTATGTTGCTGGGCGCAGGCTCTCATAATGATATGCTTTTTCTCTTACTCTCCCGTTCTCTCTCTTATGAGTCTAGTGTACAATTCTCCAACTCCTTTTGACTGTTGCCAAACAAACAAAATCCAGCGTTGCCAATTTAAGAGTATGTACGTATGTGTGCGAGAGGAAAAGGAGACTGATAAAGAGAGCGCAGCGACGCGGGTGGGGCTATTGATATTTCCACTTCTCTTTCATTTTTATCTTGTTTGGTTGAACTTTAATTTATGCGAACCAATGTTGGCTTTGGTTTTTGCTCTTCGCAACATTTAAATGTCAATGCACCGCCGAGCCTGGCCTGGCACCCACTACTCTCTCACACTCTTTCTCTCTGTCTCCCAACCCTCCTCCTTGCCACCTACGAAATGACAGCAAAGTTGCATCACTAAAGTCGCCATATGACTCATTTTTATTTTATTTATTTTGTGTTCGTTCCCTGCCAAATGAAGCGGGCCCAAGACCCGCAGCTCTCTTTTACACTCGCAGGCACACACACACACTTACACAAAATACATTGGAACTACAACTAAATAACCGAAAACCAGTTTTTAAACAAAAACCTTACACAAACTAAATCAATGTACACATTTTTGCTATGGAAGCTCCTGATTTTGCATTTCTATTTGCCCATTTGTATACTTCCCTTCAACTGCAGTGCTGGATACTTGAGAAAAGTTTTCGTAGAAGCGCGGCTGGCATAGTTTTGATACCTAGAGAGCAGCAGAAAGACCAGCTGCAATTGGGGTCGCGCCACCAATTGATAAGATAAGCATAAAGTACTGGAAATATGTGGAACATATCATTTTTTCTTGGGTTTTTTTATCAGCCATCCATCCGTTTACAGTATCTCTTTGCTCCCTATTTGCGTAGTATTTTTTATGTTTACAATGAGTTTTGGCTTTTTGGAATTTTAAATGATGACTAAACCTTTGAAAGCAGAAAATATCCAAGAAACCACTGAATACATACAAGAAGAAGAAAAAATCGTTCCAAGTAATTCGTATATTCTCCTTGTGGTGATTTACCTTTTGCGTCTGCTCTTATTTATGTTTTGTTTATGCGTTCGTAGCGGCGACCGGCCGCTGCACTGAATCACACAGAAACTTGCTATAACTTGTTTCGCTTTGTGACTAAACTTCGCTGCGTGTCATAGCAGTCAGCTTGCGCAGATCAATGCACTTTGACTGACATTGCGCAAATCTAATTAACATTTCCGCCTTTGCTGCCAGTGTGACCCTCCTCCTACGCGGTATATAATAAAACTTCATTTCATTTGATTTCCTTGCTGAGCGCTGTCAATGCGGGTGAGTCAAAAAAAAAAAAAAAAAAAAAAAAAAAATTTAATTAAGGGAAAAAATATCTTAGTCTTTGTTTTACCAAACTATAATGCTGGGTGGTCACATGCAGCTGGCATCCTCTTATAACTCTATTCAATAATTTTGTGTGCAATTTTACTTTATACAATTAACAACAATCAGTTATTGTCATTATTATGGTGCGCCAACGTCACCTGCATAATTCATAGGCCTACGCAAGGGGCTGACTTGTTCTGGCTTGGGCTTGGGCCTCCTCTGTCCATCGGATGCATGGAACGTGTTCAGCGTTCTTCATTAGGGACCGTGCCGAATAATTCCTCTTCCGTTATCAATTGAGTAATTACTCATTGATTCTCCTTTTTCTTGAGCTGGAATGTTACTCATTCAATTCGTAATGCTTGGCTAAAATATTTACTAGATTAAAGACTTGGACATTTCCGCGTCTCGATTGAGAGCTGCCATATCAAGCGCATTATTGTTGTTCTTGCTTTTTTTTTTTTTGTTCCGAAATTGATCGAGGAAAAGCTGTTCGTTTTTTTAGTGCGCATTAACCGCCTAGTGGAAAGCATTGTAGATTACTGCACACAGCGGGCTGCACATGAATGCCGTCGAGTGGATCTAGTAGTAGTTGTAGTTGAGTATAATATATGCATATGCGTGATAAATATACCGCACTCATATACCATAAATTGTGGATACAAGTATATATATATGTATATATATATGAACTGCACAGATAAGCAGAATGGAGAACGGAGAACGAAATTCGCTTAAGTGGCAGCTTTTCAGGCGTTGCTTTTCGTTCCATTGTCTTGGCAGCTTTGCTATGCCCGGTGGAGGCCATCGCATGGGCTCAAGTACGGGCAGACAGAACAAACATGATATCAAGAAAATCATCATTCACAATCCTAAACACCACACACACGCACTCACACACACACACAGAGGGGAAAATTAAAAGTGTATGCCGTGTAATTTGAGCAATGCACTTGGCAAAATAATCGTGCAAGATGTTATTAAATAAAGTACGGATTTTTTTTTTTTAATATATATATATATAGAAGAAGTGTTAATGCATTTAATGTGGAAACTGCAAACAGTTATAAAATGCTCTGCGACCTCAATGGGATTGTATTTGAAAGCAATTGACGCAGCTTTAAGCACGTTTTCCGGCCTGAATAATTTACCACAGAAAATTGGGTCTGCCTCGGCAACGGGCGCAGAACAAACTTCTCGGTCTGACGCTTAGCTTGTGGTCGTGGCCGCAGCAGCTGGTGTGGGCTGCAGCAAGAGCTCTTCTATATAGTAATACTTGCCAAGGCCAGGGCGATAGGCTGGAAGGGAGGAGCAGCGATTTTGCGTTCCATCATTCCCCGACTCTTTGCTTCGCTTGGAGCTTCCCGTTCGAGCATATACGCCGCTGATTAAACAGAAATCTTGGCGAAATGCCGCAATGACCGAAGCTGATAGAGTCTGGCCTCTTCCTTCTCGCTTCCCCCCTCCCCCTCTTCTTGTAACTCTCACACCTTGCGTAAAGCGGAATTGCAAGCACTTCAAGTGCTTCCGTTTGGGGCTGGGATCGCCAGGGCCGGGTCTCTGAGGGAGCCATCGAACGGGTTTCCTTTGTGTAGTATTTTGTTTTTGCGCCCAGCTCAAAAGTTCTCATCTCGTTTGGATTGCTGCATTCGGCCCGTGACACAGATGACATTCTTGGAAAAATGCTGCTAAAGTGCCGGAACTGGCTTTCGAAATACTTCAGGCAAAACAAAACCTTCTATGCGAATGGATTCTGAAATGCATTTCAGGCAAAACAACAACAACAACAACAACAACCATCTGGCTGGAATGGCTTTTCCATGAGCCGGTCCATTCTTTTCCTCTTGAGAATTGTGTGAATGAACTTGAACTTTGAGCTCGCTTTGAGTTCACTTTGAGTTCGCTCTGGGGCTCGCTTTGAGCGGCTTCCCCATGTCAGCATCTGGCCCTATATAATAATGGAATTCTAATTTGATTGTGCCCCATTTTGTGGCAAGAAGACGCACTTATGGTTTGTTGTATTATTCAATAATTATTCGAGTTATTCGATTTCAATTGTCGGCCATTCAAGCAAAGCAACTACAACAACAACAACCACCGCCTGGAGATCAGACATCCATGAAATGGAGCGTCTCATACGCTTGGCTGGGCTGGGGCCAAATCTAATAATTGCCTCAAAAAAAAATTTGTCTGGTTGAGGTCGATACGATTACAACTTAATTACAATTTGATGCAGCTGCAAAGCCCGGCTGGGGCTTGACGCTTGGCTGGCTGAAGCTGGAGACGCCGCGTGAGTCGATCTGAGACGATCTGGGTCAGCATTTTGGCAAATATTTGAGGTCTGGGGAAAGGGGAAAGGGTCTAAAGGTGGCTATCCTAACGAGACTTTCCGGTTTTTCTCTGTCATCATTGGAGTCATGTCCAATTCCTGGAAATTTGCAAGCCCTGCAACCGTTGACCCTCTCCCGTTGCCAATTGTGTTTAGCCACCCCCAAAACAGGCCGGGAACAAAATATTACGTGTGAAGCAGTTTAAGCAATTAATGCGAGTAAATGACAACGAGGGTGTTTGTGGAAACACCCGCTGCGAGCGTGTGTGTGCGTGTGTGTGTGTGTTGAAATTGAACTTTTTAATTGCCCGCCAGCTGAGGGGGAAGCAGCACATGTGCTGGGCGAGCTCTTCAATGGCTTTGCCGGATTTGCTTTGTTTGGTCAGGCCAACACTTGCGAATTTCCTGGGAATTAACTTATTAAATATCATCCCATTAACAACATCTGGTTGGGTTATTCTTATTAACAATCGCTTTGGCCGCGTGACACGGAAGGTCTATTGACTTATCCGTGACCCCAAATTCCCTATTCATTTATGTAAATGGGCTTGGCTGAAACAGTTGCCATTGTGCTGGCAAGAACAAGAGAGATTTATATGGGCCAAGCTAAGCTAAGGCAGTAAAAGTTGGCATTGTTCTTGACTCTTTCGCTGCTTTCACTTGCTGTCATTGGAAAGTGTTCTGAGATTTGGAATTCATTGGGATCCGTTCGCGCTGGCCATTTATTGAAACATATTTTTCTCTCTCTCACTCGCTCTCTCTCTCTCTCTCTCTCTTGCTCTTCATTTACAGATCTCATCTAATTATAATTAAGATCAAACGTTTTGGGAAGACGAGCGCCACCTGGTGGAAGACAAGGGGGAAACTGCAACGGATTGCCCTCGAACGACTGCACGGATTCTCCCCTTCT
>JABVZY010000002.1:18329399-18346077 GCA_020883555.1 Drosophila nannoptera
TTAGTTGATGTTAGCAATACTTTTTTGTACAACTATCTTAAAATGCCAGTGATTTCTTTAAAAAAAATTTGTTAGCTCCTTAGTTTACGTACACACACCCACACACACACACACTGATACGCTGCATTTTAAACGAACTACCTCAAGAACTAGCTCTAGAAACATTTACGAGTTTTTAACAATTTTTTTTTTTGCGTTAATTTTAGAGAAAAGAAAAATGTCCTGGGTTGAATTTTATAAGACTGACACAGACTCACACACACACACACGGACACACGGACACAGAGAGAACCACACCCACCCATCTAGAGCTGCGTACAAAATAGTTTTAGTTGTTAGAAGAAGGAAGAAGCAGAATTGTAATTATAAAATTAATTTCTTTAGTTTTTAGTGCAAATTCAAAATTGCAAAAAATCAAACAAAAAATGCGCTGGGGGCAATGCAATAGGCTCTATTTAAGTACACCCAAAAACTTGGACACACACACACACCCACACCCATACCCATACCCATACACACACGCCTAGTGTTAAGAGTGTTTAGTTCCATAGCACACCTTTGTTATACATTTCCTAGACTAAGCACACAATGGATCCCTGTGTAAATACAAAAAGAGAGAAAATAATTGTCATAAAAAATCAAAAAAAAAAAAAAAAAAAAAAAAAAAAAAAAGAGGAAAATTTGAAAATTGATTTGCAAATCAAGTATTTTGGCCGTTATCTAAATTTTAGTGTGAATCGAAAACAATATATCGCATCTACAACTGACTGAAGAAATAGAAATATATATTGATATATCTATATAGAAATATATTACGAATAAAATCAAATTGCGTTTGCATTTTACACTATGCTACAGATACAAAAATATATACCTCTTATATACAGATACGCCTATATATATGTGGGGCCATATATGTAGATCAGACAGACATTACAGTTACATACATACATATATGTATGGAGAGGGCGGCCTAGAGGCAGCCCACGCAGTTGGGCGGATTGCGATTGTCGAACTCGCAAATGCCGATGGCCAAGCGGAAGGGTTTGTGCTGCGGCAGATGCATGGGTCGCTTCGATACCCACGGCTTGTGGGGTATATTCAGCACACGGACTGTGTAACGCTTCCGCTTGGCCGGCTCTCTGGCCACCGGGTTGCTAATGGACAGCTCGTGATCGATGTGGATGAGCGGCGCCTCGTCGTTGGGACTGTGCCGCTCGTGCTCGCAGTGCGCCAAGAGCTTGGCCTCGCTGAGAAACTCCAGGCGGCAGTAGTTGCAATGATAGTTGATGCCCTTGCTGTGCAGCACCTGATGGCGATCCAATTGATGCTGGAACTCGAATTCATCGTGACACTTGTGGCATATATAGAAGCCGCGATTCTGCCGATGCAGATGGTAGTCCAGAAAAACTCTACAAGAGAGGGAATGTATCTGTATGGGTACTTTGGGGAGCCCGCCACTTACTTGCTGGTGAAGACGTCGCCGCACTTGTGGCAATAGAACCAGCTCATCTTCCAGTGCTGCATATAGTCGTGCTTCATCAGATCCACCAGCGTGTCCGTCTGATAGCAGCAGTTGGGCACAAAGCAAGAGAAAGCTTTCAATTGCACCTGGGTCTTAAGCAGATCCAGCAAATAGAGATCATACTCCTTGTCTGTGGTTATATGTGACTCCTCCAACACATAGTCATCGTACAGCATGGAGAGATTCAGTGCGCTGTTGCTATTGCTGCGGCTGTGATTCACAATCCAATCCTCGGTGAAGTTCATGCGACCCGTGTACATGGTGTCCGCCACGGAAGTGGTATCATCGTTGTCCTGCGTATCCTCCGGCACGTCCAGCTCACTATTGTACCAGGCCAGCGAGCAGGCGCGCGACCGTGAGCGTGTGGAACGAGGCTGCACCGCGGCAGATTCATCTATTTGCAAAGCCTAGAAATGGACGTAAGGGATTAGGCGAACGAGCTCCACACTTTGCTAGTACTTGCCTCCTGCTTGGCACTGCATATGGTGTGATGCAGATCCCACTCGTACTTCGTGCCGAATTCCGCCTCGCAGACGCTGCAGCGATGCTTGCTTTGGTGTGCGGCGCGCTGATGTTGGCGCAACGACAGAATGCCCGGGTATTCCATGTCACAGTTCTTGCACTGGAAAGTGCGATTGTGCCTCTGCCCCTGTGCGCGCTCTTCGCCATTCACATGCTCGGCATCATCATTATCCGGGTCGTCATCACAATCTTTTTCAGCTTCGTTGAGGACGCGGCACTTGGTGCGGCGATTCGTTTGGCGTCGATTGCAGCGGCGCACGTGTGTCGTGTAGTGATCCCTGCGAAAGTAGGCGCGTTCGCAATGCTGGCAGATGAGCCGCGTACGCCATTTCCAGCCGTCCAGAGCGTTGCCGCTGTTGTTGCGCAGCCCGCCCGATTCCGTGGCCGACGGAGATTCTGGTGGCTGAGCTGAATAGGCCTGCAAGCCTGATGAGCTCGATGCTGTCGAAGTTGTCGTAGTTCTCGCTTCGTCAATACCCTCATCCGGCAAAGGCACACTCGTAGTTGAGACCTCGGCATCGGCGATAGGTGGACTGCATTGTTGACGATGCGCACCGGATGTATCTGCCAGCGGTTTGGCTGTTCCGGTCAGGCGTTGCAAGCGCAGCATTACCGTCCGTGTCACCTCCGAGTGCATGTTCAGCTTGCAGACGCACTCCACGCAGATCGCGCGAAGTGTTGTTTTGATGGTCTCCGCCTGCAATTGGCTGATGGGGTAACTTATTTCTTTCACTCCAACTACTTACCGATAGCTTCCAGTCGCGGCTTAGGCGTCGCTTCATTACATTATTGGTCCTCAGATCCAGCAGGGCGGACGATGAGGATTTGGTGCTCCCGCAAATTGTGCATGCCTCGGCGTCGCCGTCTGCTGCGGTTATTTCTCGGTTAGCGCTGTTGCTGCTGCTGCTAGTCTCGGGCTCAGGGGCATCTTGCATGTTGCAGCTGACATACAGTGCACTTTCCAGTTAGAAATCTGTTTTCTTAATAATAAATTACATCTGTGGATTTTTTTAAGTTATGATATCAGCAGAGTTGCCATATTTTCCACGCATCTGATGAACTGTATTTTATTTACCATTATGTTTATTATTTACCATTAAATATTATTTATATATTACTTGCTTGCGTTAAGCCTTTTACGTGATGTATCATTTATTAAATAATTCGGTGAACTTATTATTTTCTTCTTATTTCATGTGTGAAGTTAGAGCATTCACAAACACTTTGTTCCGCTTTTCAACACTGCGCATTTTCAACAACAACATAACAGCCCTGTCTGAAGCTCGTTCAACGCCAATCGTAAACATTATTCAATTATTTAATATGGACATATTTTCTGGAGCAAATGCTTATTTACATCAGCTGAACGCTAAGCGCCCAATAATATCGGATTTTCTTCCTAATATTTTCCCCGATGGCGGACCAGTGCCGAGATCCCTTGTGGAAATATCTGGCGAACGAAACAGCGGAAAGACGATTCTTCTAATGCAGATTATAGCAAATTGTCTTTTATCTTGCAAAGTTATATTAATTAATAATTGCCATAAGATTGACTATCAGTTACTTGGAAAGTATGTCCAGGAGTCGGTTAAAAAAGGCCATCCAGAAGCATTAGAACCACAATTAAATGAGATCTTTGACCAGTGTATGGATTCCTGCGATATTATAAATTGCTTCTCATCGATGGATACTCGTATGGCATTAACAGCGCTGGAAAATCATATTTTAATTGGCAATGAAAGGGCTAGCTTAGTGGCAGTGGATGGACTGTGCGAGTTTTACTGGATTGACTTGCCGCCAACAACGCGCATGCGTAAATATAACTATTATATTAATTACGTGGAGCATTTAAACCGAATTTCCAAGAAATTTAATGTGTGTTCCATGTACACAGTGGACAATAGTTTTTTAAATGCATCTATCGCATCCAATTCAGTAACAATAGATTACAAGCTAAAATTAAAGAGTTTAGAAAATGGTACGCGGACGCTTAATGATAAATATTTTGTTATCTCTGAGAAAGGCATTAAATTTATTTGAAATAAATCGACTTTAGAAAATGTGCAATATATCGCTTCGATAAATATACTAAATAGAAGTGCAAAAAGAGTTGGTTGGAGTATATCGATATTATTCATATTCTGTGCCATCTTTGGTTATACTGCCGGAGGAAACGAGAAAACGTGCTAGTTTTTTCAGCAGGTCAAATTTATTCAAACCGAAAAGAAAGAAAAAAATAAAAAATGGGCGTACAAGTTGTTCCAATTTCCCCCGGTGATGGTTAGTAAAAATCATAATATTAACACCTCATTGCCCTATTTATTGTTTGCTTTTTCGGCTTTCTGCTGAATATGCGAAATCTTTTTCCCTTCTTCATATACACACACATACGAGTGCATGTATGTATATGTATTTCTCTCACTCTTGCTCTCAAAACTTCTAATTGCAGGTAGGACCTACCCCAAGAACGGCCAAAAAGTTTGGGTGCATTACACTGGTACATTGGACGATGGCACAAAGGTATGCCAATAAATAGTTCGATACGAATTTGTTCTAGAAAATTACAATGCTTATAAATCCTAGTTCGATTCCTCGCGGGACCGTAACAAGCCATTCAAGTTCACTCTCGGCAAGGGAGAGGTTATTCGCGGATGGGACGAAGGCGTTGCTCAGTTGAGTGCTGGCGAAAGAGCCAAATTGATCTGCTCGCCTGACTACGCCTACGGTAGCCGGGGCCATCCTGGTGTCATTCCTCCTAACGCTACCTTGACTTTCGACGTCGAATTGCTCAAGGTCGAATAAGTGGTCCGATGCAGCAAACAGCCCAAGATGTATGTGTGTGTGTGTGCGTTCGCGGACAGCAATAGATATGTATGTGTGGCATCTGCTACATCGACGCATCCACTCACGCGCATACACACAAATAAATACCCAAGCCTCTACAACCTGGTGCGCTCCGGTAGTAGCAACAGAACCAAACAAGAACAATCCAACAGCATTTTGATTATATTAAAAAAAAAAAAAAGAAAAATGAATACGCGACCGCTGTGGTTCGCGAAATTAGACTTAATTACCCAACGCAGATTATTGAAAAAAGGCAAATGCATACAAATAAAGATTTATTCAAGTGAAACTAAACTGAAGAAGATGCCTCACACTTGCACAACACATTCATTATCTTGTCGATTATCTCGTAGCGTTCTTGATCGTACTTCTTCGCATGCTTCAGCCAATGGCCGCGCACCGTCTTCCAATGCTTCACATTAGCGGCCAGCAGTTCCTCCTTGCTGGCGCCCTCAAGACTCTTATCCTCTGTGTGCGGCAAGCGGGGTGGGATGACTGGCAATTCCGTTTTGCGAGCCATCGGCATTTGCGTCAAGACTTTCATTTCGCCACTCAACAATTTGGCGAGCACCTCTTCGGCATCGTCCTCGCGCTTGACTGGTGGTTCAGTTTCATCTGTGTCGTACATGGCCACAGATGGATTGCGTGGTTGGTTGGCCATCCATGCGCGACATATCGGATATAATGGAGTTTTTTCTTTGTATTTGGACAGATCCAAGCTACGTTCAAACAAACGCATAACGTATGATTCGTTGTGCGACTTTGCTCCAGTATTTGGAGTCTTCTTATAGAGGGGGGTAGTACGCTTTACTTTAGGGCGTCCAGAGCCACTAGCGGCTGATGATTCTGTTCCTGTGTCAGCTGCTGCCTCCGCTTTCACTTCTTGCTGTACTTTAGCACTGCTTTGGCGTCGTTGCTGCTGCTTTTGCAAAAGCAGCTTTTTGGATGGGCGTCCTCGTATGGGCATCTCAGATTCTATGTCGTCCTCAACTGGCGCTGGATCTGATGGCGATGCTTCAGTTTCCTCTTTTGGTGCTTCTTTGCGGGATTCGCGCAAGCGAACCGATGTTTCTGCAGTTCCTGCTTTTGATTTCCTTAGAGTAGCTTTCATTTTGATTGCAGTCTACGTCAATTTCTGCCAATTTTTCTTTAAATTTTCAAATGAATTCAAAGTGAATGGCAAAAATCTTAGCGATGGTTGCTGAGCCGATAACTTGGTAATCGACAATCTAAAAGAATCAGAATTTAACAGCTGTGCGATGTTAACGTATTGTAAATATGTTACTTGTTTTTATTTTTGTCGTATGAGCAAATAAAATAATTCATCTACTATTTGCGAAATGTAATAGTATTCTACATATTTGTTACCACAGTCATATATACTTCTCGAATCAGCAAAAAATATTGAAACATTGATATTGATATGACCACAATAATAGCAGCTGTTTAGTGTTGTGATGATTATAATAACAGAGCTGTTGATAGTAACATTTGGAACTTGGTGGGATTTCTGCTCGTCTAGTTAGGCACGAGTAGTTGCGAGTCGCTCATAGTTTGCAAGTTGAGTCGGTTGGTGCGCGAGAGGTGCGCGTAGGTGATGTACTAACAAATGAAAAGTGGAAGCTTAAATGCAAATAGTCAAACACATTTTAGCTAAATTACATGCGGTGTTTACAAAGTGATGAACGTTTAATTAAACATATATAAAGTGGACTGCAAGAAAAATTACATAAAAGGGAACAGCCAAAAACTGTAATCTTACATTTACAGTAAGTGCATTATTGCATTCCTTTTCGCCTTTTATCAGTTTAGTAGTTAATGTGTGTACCTTGTTCAGCAAATGCATTTTGCGTCTTTCGCTTTTGTTTTGGTGCGCGAGAGCAAACGCACTCACATACATACATTCCCGCTCATCTACCACGCACTCTCTCACGAACACAGACAAATGATTGGTCTTTGCTTATTGTTTTAATGCGTTGTTGCTTCCGTACTCTCCAATTCTCCCCCACATGTTCCCAAAATTTACTTTTCTTTGCTATTTATAGAGGCGATTTACTGTTACAATTGCAATAGCAGCATCGTAGCAGATAATTGCTGACGGTGAGATAGGCAATTTGAGCACGCGCATTGATTGAAAGTGGAGAGTTGGAATGAGGGTGGTGCTCGCGTTTGTTGACAATCGCTGCCATACCCCAGTTCGACTCTACTTCGAAGAGTCTGACAAAGTATGTATATGGATGGGCTATATAAATCGTGCTATCAGTACCGCACGACAGTAAATTTTGGTGAGACTTGACGCGCAACAACAACAGCGCTTTGCCAATCTTGTCCGTCTGGCGATCCACAGTTAAACAGCTGAGCATATCGCGTTGTCTCACAAGTTCGCTGAACTTCAAACTATATATACTTATAACTAACTAACAACAAAACGTGTGTGTGTAAATATAGTCATATCAAATGCAGCTATTTATCAAAACATACCTAAAAAAAAAACAAACATACGTGTTAGTAAATAAGTTTCCTATTTACTCGAAAATAGTAAATGGACTGATTTTGTTTCGCATTAGCTAGGAATCCAGAAATATTGACGGTGGCGCAGCCGTCTAAACATTTTGACTTTTCGCATTCGATTTGGTTCCGACGCCGCGAGTTCTAATGCTGATGACTCCGCCCGAGCTTGTTGGCTGCTTGACGATTACCCACGTTATTTGGCCTTAACTACTCGGGCAACAGCAATTTTTTTGTTCACTATTTTTTTTTCGCATTGCATTAACTCGCTGAACGGAACGGAGAGCCTGCAAGAGCTTCGATATCGTCAGTGTTTAAAATAAACAACAAAAGCAGTAGCTCTCACTCATTGCTCCCGCTCTCTGCGCTCTCACGACCAATGTCTTAAGCGCTCTCTTGCGCTCTCCGCATACAGTGACGTAATTTATAGGCGTTGCAAGCGAATTTCTTGTTTTGGTCTTATAAGAAAAAAAGAAAAAAAAAAAAAAAGGCTCAAACTGGTTTTGAGAGCAGCAACTGCGTCTCACCAAAGCAAACTCGATAACTCGAATGTGTGAGTGTGCATGGGTATGTGTGTGTGTGTGTGCCCATTAGTGAGTGCGTAATTCCCGATATGGAGTATACCAACCCGTTGTAAACAAAACAAAATCAAAGCTTCTCCACAATTGTTTTTATGTTAACGGCCTTGACACGCTTACAACATCAAGCATTAAGAAATTGATGAGGAGACAACACAGCCTAAACATGTGCCTATGCATGTGTATAACTGCTGCCGTTTAAACTGGACGATACCGTTCTATTTATAAGCGGCGCCTCCTCTTTGAAGGCTATGCGCGCACGGGTGACATCACTTCAGAGCGAATGCGTGGGGGAGAGTGGGAAGAGAGAGACGATCCAAGCCGCATTGCAATGTAACCGTTGCATTCGAGTCGCCCACCACATCTCTCTCTCTCTCTCTCTCTTTCCCGCGCTCTTTTGACCTGTGCCGTGACAACTAGTGGGCGGCGTTTGGGGGTGGGGCGAGGCCCAAAACTGGGCCAATTGGTGTAAATAAACTATATAGGGGCACACGCAACCAGCTTAAGTCCGGGTTATATGTATATATTTTGGGGATGGACGTTTGAAAATTTCTCATCAATTTGTTTCAACTTTCAGTTTATGAACTAAAAAAAAAAAAAAAATTGTAATAAAGGTATATTCAATGTACGATATGTAGTGTTATCATAGTATTTGTTTTTTGTTTTTGTAAATGTCTCGATTGTGTTAACTTATGTTGGTATTTTTGGCAGGTGATCCTGCTAGACGACGCACAATCATGGGACAAATCGTTGGATCCATGCAGAAGAATGTGACCGAAGTGTTGGGCGTGCGGCGCAAACGCAGTCGTAGCACGGAGTCGACTGCATCGCAGGCGGAGCGCGATCAGGAGCAGCTCTCAGCCCAATCGCCCAAGAAGTGAGTCCCAGACCCCCCCCCCCCCCCCTTTCTTTCTGTTAACCCAACTGATCTCTCGATCTATCGCAGGAAAAAGCTATTGACGACAACACAGTATATATATAAGGCTCTGTTCAAGGAGCAAAAGAACTCGGATGTGGCTGTGATGGCCCTGGACAAGGTGTGGCATCTGCATAAGGTCTATCTTAGCCAGAGTCCCTATTTCTACAGTATGTTCAATGGATCGTGGAAGGAGGCGCAACAGAATTTCGTCCATATTAAGATACTCGACGATCGGATAAATGTGGATAGCTTGGACGCAGTATTTGGTTCAATGTATTCGGATGAGATCGAGATCGAACCGAAAGATGTGATACCCGTATTGGCCACAGCCACACTCTTCCACTTGGACGGCATCATCGACAAGTGCACCGAGGTGATGGTGGATAGCATCAATGCGGAGACTGCCATACAGTACTATGAGGCTGCCTGCCAGTACGGCGTACTGAGCGTAAAGAAGTCGACCTTCCAGTGGTTCCAGGTCAATCTACTCAGCATTTATAATAAGCATCCCAATTTGCTGCGGCACATCCCCATCGATCTGATGACCCTATTGACAGCCAGCCATGATCTATACGTAATGCAAACGGAATTTTCACTTTATACGTTGCTTCGCACATGGATGTTCCTTCAGCTCCATCCGCAATACGATCCGGACGATCCCGTGCAGCGGGCTGAAGCGCTGAAGACGCAGGAGCGGCTGACAAATGCGGGCGTGGAGACGCATACGCCCAGCGTGGATGTGCTCCAATGGTCATACTTTGCCAGCCGCATGGAGGAGCGTTCGTTTCTGGCCACACCGGAGGGCCAGCCGTATGTGCCGGTCTTCCAGAAGCTGCGCACACAGTACCTGACCAATCACTACATGGACCTGAAGATCATCTTCAACGACAATATTATACCCAAGGAGTGGCTGTACAGGCACATACACAGCCACTGGGATGCGCTGCTGCGCATCGATCATGGCCAGGAGGATGCGTAAGTGCAAACACTCACATCATTCCCGGAATTGTTGTTGTTCATTTGATGCAATTGCAGGAGTCCCCAGCAGCTGGACAATGAGGAGTTCTTCGAGAACTGCATGCGCTGCGGCCGCCTGCTGCTCGAGCCGGGCTATCAGAAATGGCGCTGGACGGGCTTCAATTACGGTATGGATCTCATTTTGATTATGGACTCGCGCAGACTGAACATACGACGACATCATCGGCACGAGCACGAGCGCGTGCTCAGCCTCCAGACGAAGCGCAAGTTCATGATACGCACCACGGTCACATCGATCAATGCCCAGCGCCAGCCGGTGTTCACCCAGACCTCTGAGATTATGACTCTTAGTTTGGAGAAGAACGAAGAGGTGTCGCTGATGGTGCTCGAACCGAAACTAGTTCATCCCCTGCTCATATCCATTAACATGCTGGTCGTGATGCCGCCCAACCAGAGCTTCAAGGAGATTGTGCCGCAGAGCGAGGAGGAGCTCTCGGCTGCTGCCATACCCATTTCCGAGATCGGAGCCAGCTGTGAGCGCTCCCTGACGCCGGCCAGTGCCGATGACTCGGCGGTTTGTGTCAGCAACGGCGGCGAGTCCGGTGCATCGACCCCAGCCATGGAACGCTTCAGCTGGCCTCGCAACAGCGGCGCCCAGACCAGCGACGGCGAGCCCCTCTGCCGCGACGTGGCGTGCTGAGCGCGTTGCACTGTCCTCCCATCCTTTGGCACTCTCTCATTCTCCCCTTCCTACCAGGCACACCAAGCACACCCACACAGATCGTTAAGTTCAAGGACTCGGCTATCGAGTGTCGCTTAATTTCGTTGTTATCTTTTGGGCCCGACCCAACGGGCCGTCGATTGTATATTATCCAGATATATTTTTGTATATTCTTTTACAAAATCCTAGCAATTAATGCACATCTACTACGTAACAGATCCAGTTAAGTTTAGAGTGCGTTCGGCACAAAGTTGTACTAGAGAGATATATGTATATGGATATGTATATGCATATATTCGATTTTCTTATGTATCTAAAAACTCAGATCCTAAGCGCTAAAGTTAAGCAAACGGAACTCAACGCGTATTCGAATCACAGTTGCTTACGCCACGAAAGCTCCAAGGAAACGTCTTACTTAAGGCCATTGCATTTTAATAACCCTCACTAAATTATTATTAAATGTGTGAACTCTTTACAAAAACAATTCACGAAAGTCGCTTGTAACAATTTATTTGCAATTTAAAACTGACCTGGTCAAAGTGTGCTTCTATGCCCTGCCCATAATATACAATTTCGTTATAGTTTCACCATAGATAAACCAGACAACACACATACATATATCCTTGACCAGGTTAACAACAAGTACCCCACCAATTGCTACTCGGTAGGATAGTGGAGCGTTCTTTTTAATAGTAGAACAGCTCGGGGAATTTCGTCTCATAGACGGGCTTCTCATTGTTGTTGGCCTGCAACTGAGCCGTCTTATTGTCGCTCTGCGTCAACTGCCGTTCGACGGCCAGCGAGTTGAAGAGCTCGTTCAAGCGATTCTGGATGAGATCGTGCTGCGAGCAGAGACAAATATTACTATTAGCTAGAGGCTTGTGAAAGATGGGAGGAGGGTCTCACCTTCGGTTCGGTGCGTCGTATAAGGTCATCGAATTCACCCTCACGGAACGTGCGCACAATTTGCATCTGGCGTTCGCGTTGCTCCCGCTTGGCCGCCTCGGTGGGCTCGGCCAGGGCGCGTTTCATTGCATCGAAATTGTACTCCGGCGATAGGGTCTTCTTGCACACGCCCGGCGAGCTATTCACGCTGTCCACATCACCATTGTAGACGGTCAGGTCAGCGGAGCTATTGCGCTGCGTCATCTGCGTGCTGACCGATTCCACCCAGGAGTGACGATGGCCGGGATTATCGGCCTGATTCAGAGTGTACGGCGCTCCAGTATTGAGCCGCTGCGCGTCCATGCCCGCATTCTGCAGGCACTCGCCCAACGCCAGCTTGTCGATGGAGAGATGCGGCAGAGCCAGGTTCAGGTTCTTGCTGGCCACTTTTTTGGGTTCGAGCAACGGGGGCAGATAGTAGACAGCCTCCTCACGACGCGCCTCGATAATCTTCTGCGCATACTCCAGCAAATTGTTGATGCCGCTCACGCGCGAAATGAGCACCAGCAGCGCGATGGAAATGGAATGCAGATTGCATCTGTGCACAGGTCCCAGCGTCTCCACGGTGCTCGCCACTTGCTGAATGCTGCGGGCAGATCGGATCGGATTAAAGAGTGTATGGAGTGGAGAGCCACTTGGTGATCGCTTACCCCAGTATGAACAGCAGGAACTCCTGCACCGTTTCGCTGCACGACATCTCCACGATGAGCAGAGCGGCCGTGTTGTAGCTGGAGGTCAGCGCATCCACCCGATCCGACAGTGCCATGCTGTCGATCAGGGCCTGCATTATGTTCGCGCCGTATTTGTGCGTGAAGATGATGTCGGAGCGAGATGGCGGCTCCTGCGACAGTGCTGGATACGGCTTGACGCTCACGTTGCTGAGCACCTTCTCGTTCTGATGGCGGTCGAGCAGAGCTTGGAAGATCTGCATGACAATCATGCGTGTGGGATCGTGCGGTGCGCGTGCCATGCGCAACAGCGGCTGCAGGAACGAGGCGGGGAAGGCTTTCTCGAAGGACACCGTGCTGTACTGGGTGCCCACCTTGAGCAGCGACTTGAGCAAGATATTTTGAAGCATTTGATCGCTCTTGCTCTTCTTGGACAGATCGGGCACAGTGTTCATGATGAACAGCATTATCTCGATCTTCTGATAGTCCGGATGATGATTGGCGAATTCGCCGAGGGCATTAATGAGCGCCTCCTGGTACTGTGACTCCTCCGGTGTTATCTCGGTGGTCGTGCTGACGCTTGTGCGCAGATGGGTCAACAGATTATTAATAATATCCAGAGCAGACGGTCCCACACTCTCGCCCGCTGCTATGGCTATGATCTTGGACAGCACCACGGCCAGCGAGGTGCGCGTCTTGGGCGACGACTGGAAGTTGTTGTCCAAGTGCTGCATCAGCGTTTCCACCACCGTATAGGAGTATTGTGGCTGTATCGATATCATTACAATGCGGAATGTGTGAATCGCAAACGTGTTGGGCACCCACAGTTCGTGCCGGTCCAAGTGCCTGGTGGAGAGGAGGAGAACTTAAGAATATCTCAAGGATCTGCAGCTTGACTCTCAACTCACGTCAGAAGCGGCTTCAGCACGCTGCGAATGTGTCCGAACGAGGCGCGGCCCACCAGCTCGCGCAGCACTTCCTCTGCCAGAACCGGCGGCGTCACATTGGTGGCATCCTCAACGGGCGTCAGGTCCCCGGACTATCAAGAATAGAAGGAGCAGAGATTAGTAACGGGAACAGCTCATGGGAATGGCTAGAGAAAATCGAGCACAGTGAGAACATTTAGGTGCAAAGTGTGGGAGAGTACATAGGACGACTTAAGCTAGACACACAGATTATACTTATGGGTTATGAGATCGGGCATTTCTTTAATTACCGCCAGCAAATTTTTCTTCACAAACATAACGTTCACACAGAACTTTCGTGTTTCGATTGTAATTGTTGTTGTGTTTTGTTGGTTTTTTGTGTTCGTTTGCATTAACGGAACGGAATACGAAAGAAACCAAAAATTAGTCGAAACATCTGGTAGGGCAATCATCGTTTGCCAATTTGAGCGGAATACGTAATGCATAATGAGATTGAGAAAGGCCATACAATCCGGACTAACCTGCATGTTGAAGAGCAGCGAGGGCACAATTTTCTCCATGTGCTGGGCCTCCCAGATGTTCTCGACGAGATCGTCGGACACTGTCTTACGTATAACACCCTGCAGTCCCTTGATGCCGGCCAGTCGCAGACTATCACGCAAATCCTGGCTGTCGCTGTGGCACATGGACGAAAACTTCGAGATGAAGAAGTCGTAGCGACGATGATACGACGGCGTGTCTTCGTTTATATTGGCGAACTTCACGAACTGCGAGAGATGAGAAGAGGGAGACGTATTACTTAAGCTGTCCGTGAACAAAGGAGCAGAACGTACCGAATTAGTGGCCATTATCTTTAAATTGGGATTTGAATCCTCGAGTAATTTTTGCACCATGCGCAAAAACGATTCCACAAACAAATTGAGTGTTGTCTGGGCATGACAGGCCTGCAGCAAAAGATCCATAGCCTCCATGGCTATCTCGGCCAGTCTGGCAGAGCATGAGGTCGATCAATAAGAGGCTGACAGCGGGAGGAAACTGCAACTCACTTGTAACGCTTGCGGTTGATGTCCTTAGTGGCCTTCTGATACAGATACTCGCCGATGCGATCCAGCTTATCCGGCGAGCTAAGCGAATAGAAGGTCAGTTTCTCCATGTTCGACTTAACCAAGCCATCTTCCGGATTGACGGGAAAGATGTTGTCCACCAAGCGCTTATAGCGCGGCCGCAGAGCCGAACAACAACCGCAACAGCCTAGAATAGCGCGAGGGAAGGCACATTGCTTAGAGGGATTGGGTAAGCAAACTCGTATACAGCGATATGTAAACATGATGACGACGACGGCTACTGCCGCGGCGGCGACGACGCAGATGCGCCCAGTGTCCGCCTGCAGTTATGCGCTTGTCAACGGTCGAAAGGTGACTAAGGCCACTGTCGACCCTAAAAGTGAAGCTAGGTGCTGGCTGACCAAACTGGGGTGGCAGTTAGACTGGGCGCGGTGGCCATTTTTTCTCCCAAGTAGTTTGGGGCTTTATCTTATCTCTGCTGTCATAATCGGTGCTATTTTAATATAGTTTATCGACCTGCGTCGCGTGTTATGGGCGAATATTGTGTTTTTATGCGTTCTCTTTTGTGACACATCTTCGCAAAATCCTTCTAACTTCGTCATCGATCGCGCTGGCGTCATTCATTTGGAGGTCGCAGCGCATCGTGTCGTGTTGCCGTATTGGTTAGCCTTCTAATTTTCCATTTCCCTTCAATTACTCACCAGACATGATTGTTTAGCAGTATTTAGTGTTTGTTTTATCGCTGCGTTAGATAATAAACGCTGCGATAAAATAATTCAGCTGTTGTAAACTTGACAGCTCCAATCTTGTTGTTCGCTTTAGTCAAATATAGGTGAGAGTTGCCACACTGTAAGCGTCAGCTGTCTGGCAACACGTTGCGAACATGAAGTTGGCTGCACTAGTAACAACAGTTTTGCTCCTCCTCAAGAACTATTCGGTTCGTTTAAAGCGCGGTCCGCCGAATATTTTTCTTTTGTTCAATTTAAATGTGCATTAACAAACATATACTTACAACCCGGATCTGTACACTTCTGTACGAAGCTGTCGAAGAATTCCGGCAGTTCTGGTGGTTCGAAGCAGCAGCGTATTAATGCCATTTATACTCTCTCCAATATTGGCGCTTAAAGTCGACGAAATCTGTGCATGTGTTAGTACAGTATTATATTGTGTTTCTCGTGTGTTTGATGGCTTGGTAAATCAGCTGTTGACATGTAACGGGAAGAAAGCTCTCTTTTTCACTGCAATCGAAGCTTTTTGCTATTTCAGGTACGTTTATAAGTATATACCCATACAAGCATACAATATGTTCATATATATTTTATGCACGTGGGCTATTATTATCTGCTCTATCTATGGCTTGGTTTAGGAAGAAGATGACCCTCTGACATTTATATAAGTCAAAAGTGGGCGCGAATCGCTTAACGCTAACATTAATAAAATTTTAACAAAACTATCAAATGTTATTAATCAATTTAGATTCAAACACTGCCTGTTTAATCCGCATCACATTTAGATATTAGTTTATAATATATTGCTTTTGCTTTTGTCACATCGCCCTTGAGTATTGCGCGCTACGAACTTTGCTATTCAGAACGGGAAAAGGTACTGAATGTGAAAGGTTTGTAGTTCGCACAAAAGCTACGCTTTTAGCACTTGCCTGGCTTCGCCACGCAAAGCTTTTCGCGCACATCGGGAAAGCTCAAGACTTTTCTCATCATAAGCTGCCGCTGAAGAAATGTATAAGGGCAAGGACTTTCACCTACTCTGCAATAAACCGTTAAAGCAAACACTCCAGGAATGGAGGAATGCAAACGTCCACTTAACCCTGTCATTCCGGCAAAAGATATGATGAAGATATGAAAACGATAGGGCGATTGCTTCACACGACAGATTCGTGCGTTGACAACTTTATTAAAATGTTAAATGGGCTCCTTGCGAAGAGAGGGACAGTGTGTGATCGAGAGGGGAGCGGGCTTAAGTGGAACGTGGGTCGTGGGACGTGGAATGACAACAGAGCTGGGTGCTTTATAGTTTCTTGACCGGTTGGCGACGATGACGATCGATGATTTATTTGTATATTTTGCGTATTTCTCGGATTTTTTTGATTAATTACTGAGATATTCAAATATTCAAGAGTGTGTGGAAATATTTGCGTGAATTATTTGATTCCGATTGCTGTTGGGACTGCTGGAGCTCAGCTACCTGCTGAACTGCCTACATGATTTGCTTTGTTTATGACACTTGCCACAATAGTTTCAATCCCCCCGCAAAGATTCGAGCTCATTCAAGCTAACGTATCTACAAGACGAATTAATTAGTGAAGCGGCTAGCGTAATGACAGGCAGAACAAAATTCAAATTAAGAGAAGAGAAACAAGCTGCATAGATGATTAGATGTGATTCGTTTATGGTAGTTTTTCACTCGGGTTTTCTTCGCGAGCGGCCAATATCGTGATTGATGAGCTATGGGAGGTTATTGTA
>JABVZY010000002.1:18526322-18542381 GCA_020883555.1 Drosophila nannoptera
TATGTGTGTATGCAATGTAACGGTACTTTAAAGAAGAAGACTAATATGCGCAAGATCTAGTTTTTAGGAAAAATTTCGTGATTTTACTTACATGCACATAGCTTTAGTTGATTCCTTGGACATCGTGTTAGGCCTGAACTCGTATTTGATTTAATTTTATTATTAATTTCCCATACATTTCGCACTTTTTATATTTTTTTTATATTCACCACTGATTTCTACTAACACAAAATGTACTAACACGCAATACCTTTTGAGTGTGAACGTAGTGCTGTAACCGATTGTTGTATTATTATATGTGTATTTTTATGCTCTTGCTTGCTACTGTACGCTCCATATAGGCATCCGGCGCCAAGAACAAAACAAAACGTTGGAGTTCCAAAATTTCGGTGGCTCGACGCCAGGCAGTTATATCAAGCTTACGCGCCAAGCATCTATATCGTATGAGCAGGTGGTAGCCACAAAAAATATTTATCTCACAAACACAATACTCAAAAAGATCACAAGACACTTGTAAATAAGTAAATGCAATTTATTGCAGTATTTTTTGTTGAGTATTTTAAGCCTTTGCAGAATCCTGTATTTTATCAATACAATGTGTATGGTCCCTCTGTCCGTGACAGTTACCTATCGATCAACATCATAAACTTTCTGTTATCTGCACGATAGAAAAACCGATCTGCAAGGGTTTTATTTCAAGTTCGGCACTACCGATAGCTTCAGTTCGTAGCACTTGGAGTCATATAATTAAGTACTAAACGCATGCCACTAACTTTTCGGAATTTAATGTATGGATGTATGGATCGCTTTCTAATAATACGCTTCTATGGCCCACAGACATCGCGCTTGCAATATCTTTGCACGAACTTATTACGAACAATGGCTGCAGGAGGAAAACGTTGGCCAAGAGGTAATGATTGAGGATCTAACTCAAACATTTGAGGATTCAGAAAAGTCGAAGAAGGATGAGGAGGAAACAGACAGCAAGCCGGATCCATTGACTCAGCTGGTGACCACTTTCTGTCGCGGTGCCATGACAGAGCGTAGCGGTGCGCTGCAAGAGGATTTGCTGTACATGTCGTATGCCCAAATTGCAGCCAAATCCTGTGGCGAAGAAGAGGAGGAAGGTGGCGACGATGGTGAGGCCGGCGAGGGCGGCGAAGAGGGCGAAGGCACTAGTATTCATGTAAGCCAAATTGAGACAAAAGAAACCACAAAACTTAATTCTTATTAAACCTAACCCACAATTATGCTTACAAATGAAATAATTGCGATTGAAAGTGTCGCATATCCAGACTAATGGTAACTATTATTGACAATCGATCAAACAACATCATTTGATTGATGAATACTAACTTAGCCCCACAGTTTTCACTATTATACAAATGTTTTCTAATCGAATTCCATATTCTATATCAACCGATAGGAACAAGAAATGGAGAAGCAAAAACTTTTGTTCCATCAGGCGCGTCTTTCGAATCGTGGCGTTGCCGAAATGGTGCTGTTGCACATATCCGCCTCCAAAGGTATACCTTCGGAGATGGTCATGACGACACTCAATTTGGGCATCGCCATTTTGCGCGGCGGTAATATTGACATCCAGATGGGCATGTTGAATCACCTAAAAGAGAAGAAGGATGTTGGCTTCTTCACATCCATTGCCGGCCTAATGAATTCTTGTAGCGTACTGGATCTGGATGCATTCGAGCGAAACACAAAAGCCGAGGGTAAGCTTTGCTTGTTTATCCGATGTTGTGTCAACCAGAAACTGTCCTGCTTTTAATTTGCTCACCTCTTAACTTATGAGTACTTTGATGTTTGTGATTATTCTTATTATTATAATAATTATTTTGCCATCAATTCGCTGAGCAACATCTCATGCATTATTCTGGTTTCGATTATTGATTTTGTTTCTCCCTCCAACTACTTTCCCAATGATCCCACCCACTCGCATGCCACCATCACCACAACCAATCCCGTAAATATACACTTGATCCCCGCTATCGTTGTAAACCCAAAAACCCAATGCAACAAAGAGTATATTCCAAGTGCGGGTGCAGGTCTTGGTGTCGGCTCGGAGGGCGCTGCGGGGGAGAAGAATATGCACGATGCGGAATTCACGTGCGCACTGTTCCGGTTCATTCAGCTCACATGTGAAGGCCACAACTTAGGTAGGTGACCGTAGAATCTGTAGAAATATATCTTAATTCCAATATCAATCTCTCACAGAATGGCAGAATTATTTGCGCACCCAAGCGGGCAATACCACCACGGTCAATGTGGTGATCTGTACGGTAGATTACTTGCTCCGTCTGCAGGAATCGATTATGGACTTTTACTGGCATTACTCCAGCAAAGAGATCATTGATCCTGCTGGCAAGGCGAACTTCTTCAAGGCCATCGGTGTGGCAAGTCAAGTGTTCAACACCCTCACTGAAGTCATCCAGGGTCCATGTACTTTGAATCAGCAAGCCTTGGCTCATTCCAGGTTGTGGGATGCGGTTGGTGGCTTCCTGTTTCTATTCTCCCATATGCAGGACAAACTCTCGAAGCATTCGAGTCAGGTGGATCTCCTGAAGGAATTACTCAATCTGCAAAAGGATATGATCACCATGATGTTGTCCATGCTTGAAGGCAATGTTGTAAATGGTAAGTTATTAAATCAATCCCAAATGTGGATGAAGTCCGAAACATATTCCAAATTTTGCAGGCACTATTGGAAAGCAGATGGTGGACACCCTTGTTGAGTCTGCCAGCAATGTTGAGCTGATTCTGAAGTATTTCGATATGTTCCTGAAGCTGGCTGACCTAATCGAATCGCCAAGTTTCCATGAGATCGATATGAAGAATGAAGGCTGGGTAATACCCAAGGATTTCAGAGACAAAATGGAGCAGTCCAAAAACTACACACCGTATGTAGGGAGAGCATTTCTATAGGAATAGTTTTTGAATATTTTGCATTTGTAGGGAGGAAATGGATTTCCTTTTGGCCTGCTGTGAACGTAATCACGAAGGCAAAATTGATTATAGAGCCTTCGTCGAACGTTTCCACGAGCCATCAAAGGAGATCGGTTTCAACCTGGCTGTGCTGTTGACTAATCTGAGTGAGCATATGCCCAACGAGCCGCGACTGGCACGCTTCCTGGAGACAGCCGGCTCCGTGTTGAACTATTTTGAGCCGTTCCTGGGACGCATTGAAATATTGGGAAGCTCGAAGCGCATTGAACGTGTCTACTTCGAGATCAAGGACTCCAACATTGAGCAATGGGAAAAACCACAGATTCGCGAATCAAAACGTGCCTTCTTCTACTCGATTGTCACAGAGGGGGGCGATAAGGAGAAACTCGAAGCATTTGTTAACTTCTGCGAAGATGCAATCTTTGAAATGACCCACGCCTCTGGCCTAATGGCGACTGACGACGGTGGCGGCAATGTGAAACGAGATACCGCTTACAGTTCCTATATGAGCGAAGAAGAAGAAGAGCGTGCTGCTCGGGACCCCATCAGACGAACAATTACGGCCGTAAAAGAGGGTCTGAAGTTCGGCGTGCATATGCTGAGTCCAGCGAACATCAAGCATCAAATCGGAGTTATGCAAACCAAATCGATACCTGAACTGATTGTCGGATTCTTCAAGATTATCTTCTATATGTTCTACTACACCGGCTATGCTCATTACTGTGTGGTGCGATATATCTTTGGCATTCTATTGAATCTAATGCGAGGTCCAGCGCCAGAGCAGGAAGAGGAAGAAGTTGTTGTGGAAGAGGAAACATTTGGACG
Organism: Drosophila nannoptera; assembly: GCA_020883555.1. Taxonomy (NCBI): domain Eukaryota; kingdom Metazoa; phylum Arthropoda; class Insecta; order Diptera; family Drosophilidae; genus Drosophila; species Drosophila nannoptera. The sequence continues at coordinate 18,530,106 of JABVZY010000002.1, forward strand.
AGCATTACCACCGTTGCCATTAGAAGAGCCGCCGGGAACCGTGCAGGCATTTGGCCTGGACATAAACAAGGAGGAGAACGGCATGTATAAGGTTGTGGTACACGAGTCGCCAGCCAGCTCTTCTGTCGAAGAGGGCGGCGAATCTAGTCCAGAAGATGGAGCTATGGTTGCTGGAGAACTTCTCGATGGTGAAGCCCATCAAGAACCCATCTCAATAGTCGATATGCTGGGTGGCGAGGCAGCTAAGAAGGCAGCCCAGGAGCGCCAGGAAGCACAAAAAGCGCAAGAGGCGGCCATGGCCTCAATTGAAGCAGAGGCTAAGAAATCATCTGCCGCCCCACAAGAAACACCAGCTGTGCACCAGATCGACTTCTCGCAGTATACACATCGCGCTGTCAGCTTTTTGGCCCGAAACTTTTATAATTTGAAATATGTGGCACTCGTTTTGGCGTTCAGCATCAACTTTATGCTCCTCTTCTACAAGGTTACCTCGTTCGCCGAGGAGTCCGAAGGATCAGGCGAGGAGGAACTGATTCTGGGCTCTGGCTCAGGTGCTGGTGCGGACGTAGGCGGTTCTGGCCTGGGAGGATCAGGGGATGGTGGGTCTGGTGATGGAGATTTCGACGATGATGATATACCGGAACTTGTGCATGTCGACGAGGACTTCTTTTATATGGAACACGTTTTACGCATAGCCGCTCTGCTTCACTCCTTGGTATCATTGGCGATGCTGATCGCCTATTACCATCTGAAGGTGCCGCTAGCCATATTCAAGCGGGAGAAGGAGATCGCACGTCGCCTGGAATTCGATGGTCTCTTCATTGCCGAACAACCCGAAGATGATGATTTTAAATCCCACTGGGACAAGTTGGTCATTTCGGCGAAGAGTTTCCCGGTCAACTATTGGGACAAGTTTGTCAAGAAGAAGGTGCGCCAAAAGTACAGTGAAACCTATGACTTTGATTCCATATCAAATCTGCTGGGCATGGAGAAGAGCGCTTTCACGGCTCAGGAAAGCGAAGAGACAGGCATCCTAAGGTACATCATGAACATCGATTGGCGCTACCAGGTGTGGAAGGCGGGCGTCACCTTCACGGATAACGCCTTCCTCTATTCGCTCTGGTACTTTAGTTTCTCCGTCATGGGCAACTTCAACAATTTCTTCTTTGCTGCCCATTTGCTGGATGTGGCTGTAGGCTTCAAGACTTTACGTACAATTCTGCAGTCCGTAACACACAATGGCAAACAACTCGTCCTCACGGTCATGCTGCTCACTATTATCGTCTATATATACACGGTGATTGCCTTTAATTTCTTCCGAAAGTTCTACATACAGGAGGAGGATGAGGAGGTGGATAAGAAGTGCCACGACATGTTGACCTGCTTCGTTTTCCATTTGTATAAGGGCGTTAGAGCAGGCGGTGGCATTGGTGATGAGATCGGTGATCCAGATGGGGATGATTATGAGGTCTATCGCATTATCTTCGATATCACATTCTTCTTCTTCGTTATTGTTATCCTGCTGGCCATCATCCAGGGTTTGATCATCGACGCATTTGGTGAGCTGCGTGATCAATTAGAGTCCGTCAAAGATAACATGGAGTCCAATTGCTTTATATGCGGCATGGGCAAGGACTTTTTCGACATAGTACCGCACGGCTTTGATACGCATGTGCAGAAGGAGCACAATCTGGCCAACTATATGTTCTTCCTGATGCATTTGATTAACAAACCAGACACGGAATACACCGGCCAGGAGACGTATGTATGGAATATGTACCAGCAGCGCAGCTGGGACTTCTTCCCAGTGGGTGATTGCTTCCGTAAACAGTACGAGGATGAGCTCTCCGGTGGTGGAGGCGGCGGTTAATCTCGATTTCACACACGCACACACTTTAATTTTTACGATGTTTGATTTTGCTATGATAATAAACTTTTGTTTGAATTCTCTTTGCTAGTCAATAAATATAATTAAATCTAAGTGCTTATGTAGCAATTACATATACATATAACGGACGCTCGCAAGCTCCTTGGCTCAAGAAAATAAATCGATTAATTTTTACCTAGTTTCACTGTTAGCTTGATTTTATTAAAGACACATCGATAACATCAATAAATATAAAATATTTAGCTTCTTTTTTGTTAAACAAATCACACACAGTACAGACAAAATTAATATTTGTTTTACATGTTGCTTTTAAAAATCACAGCTACTAATTATGTTTAACATCTAAGTTTTTGGCTAAACGACGACTTAAAATACTTTGCTTGGTGGACATTTATCGAGCATATCTTTTAATTTATCGATACTTTTTGTGGACCGTATGTACAAGTGCTTACATATATTGCAATATGAATCAAGGCCACAGAACTGGAATTCTTTGCAGCCATGATATGAATACATTCAGAAATGTATAACTATATATAATGATTCTATTTGATTGCCTTCTAGGCTGTCACACATATAGAGCTTTTGACTAGCGAAAGTTGTACAATTGAAAATAATAAAGAACAAACACAACAAAAATAGCCACAAAATATCAGCAATCGAGTCGCTTCTTCAAACGAAAGAACTCTGCGCTATCGATACTATTTATGTTGTCCATGTGCAAATTTCGCAGTGTGCGAACATTAGACAGCCGATCTTCGATGTCTGTGTACATGCGACGACAGCGATAGATTGATAGCGTCTGAAGGCAGGCGCAATTTACGATTATGGCATCAAGACTGTGATCCGTCAGCTGGCTGCAACCGCTGATGTCAAGTGAGCGCAGCCGTCGCAGTCTTTCGGTAATAGTTTTGATGCCCTGATCATTGATATTGTAACAGTCGGATAGATCAAGCATTTCGATGGCTGGACAATTATCAACAAGAGCCTCCATACCCAGGAGCGAGATCTGCTGGCAATTGGACAGTAGCAGCTTACTCAACTCGATGTGCTTTAGGCCGTACTTGAGAGATACATCGCTGATCTTATTACAGCCGCGTAGGTTCAAAGAGCGCAGGCCTCGCATCTCCTGTATATTGTGTCCCTCAAAGTCCTCTTCGTTGATGAGGTTCATTTCGTAGGCGGCAAACATTGCCTGCTTGCGTTTCGCATCTCGAACGATCTCTTCTTCAGCCTTGCTGCGCAAAGATATTTTGATGGACTGCAGTGAGCCAGTGAAACCATCGGACGGTGGGTAAGCATTGCCCATGGCAGAATTCCGATTCACCTCCAACTTGGCTATGTTAATTCCAGTGAGCGCGGCATCAGTTAGCTACAAATAATGCCATTAATCCGAAATGAATCAGAAAGAATTCGGTTAAGAGGACGATTATCTTACCCTGCAACAGCTCTCCAACGAAAGTTCACGCAGCCAACACAGTTCCCTGATCATCACCTGCATTACTTCATCCGTAACGGCGTTTACACAATGGTTCAAATGAAGTATCCGGAGAGCTCGTAAATTTCGAGCTATACTCTTGATTGCCTCCTCGCAAATAGTTAAATATGAGACGTTTAGCTCCTCCAGCATTGAGTTCTCGGCGAATGCAATGCCGTCCATTATGCCCACACTGCTAATGCCATCACAATTGGATATGTCCAGTAGCCGTAAGTATGACAAGAGCCGTAAATTAAGAGCACCTGCATTTGTAATTCCCGAGCAGGAGTTTATTTTGAGCTCCTGCAACTGTGAATTTCCATGCACAATGGCCGTGAGGCACTCATCGTTAAGACACAATGTAGCCGACAGATCTAGGACACTTAAATGCGACTGCGTGCAGAGAAAGCTACTGATTGTTGAAGCATTCAGCTGTCGACAACCAGCCAAATAGAGACGCTGTAGCTGCAGACCCGGCCTACCATCAGCATCCGCTTTGCTGAGTTCACAAAGGGTCATCAGCGAATGTCCAATAAGCGTTTGACTAAAGTCCAGGGTATGTAGGATTCTGCGCTGCTTGGTAAGCACATTTTGTATATATTTGAAAGTTAGCACCGATTCACTGGGAGTGCTGGGTTCGTGTGGATAAAACCGTCGATGGATGGCATTGTGAAATGATATCTGGCAGCCGGACATGTTTAGTAGCTCTAGATTGGGCATCAAGTCTGTCAGCCGTAGGAGTATAGCATCTGTAAGATACTGATTCTTGCATATAGTCAGTTCTCTAATGCTGGCCAAGTGTGCCGATATTTCATTCAGATCGCACGAGCTCGTATCCAAAAAGGAAGCCGACATAAAGAGAGGCAGGCAACGGGTTACCGAAAGAACATGAAGATGGGGTAGCATTCGTAGGATGCCATAGAACTGTTTGTCATTCAAATCTACGTTGTCCAAGCTTAGAGAATGCGCCGAGCTTCCAATGAATGTCATAAGCTCCTGCACCTGGCCAATGGTAACGTCCTCAAACACAAAGTGACGAAAACGTCTGTCACAGCGCATCAAATCCACAGCAGGACTATGGTGATCAGATAAAACCACTTTTGAGAGGCGTACTCTGGTACGCTCTATAAACTCGCTGTGATACAATGCGTTTCTCCATCGATGACAAGTGGTTCCAGCTGCTAAGAGATCGGTGTAGCCCAAATATTTGTATATATGTAGAACAATCTGTGTGAATGAATCGCATATTCAATTATGTCAGCTGACTTGTGGTCACGAGCGTAAAACTTTTCTCACAACCAACTTACTTACCTCTAAAGGCAGATCACTATAACTGTATAAGCAATAGTCCAAGGACGACATTCTATATTTATTACACCAATTCCCCCTTAGTACCAACTAATAGTACAACAACTTTCAATCAAACTAGCCCAAATAACTAGAACTACTAGTCAGTGGGACCGTGTTATGCGATTAGAAAAATACATTCATTCACAATGGCTTATATAAGAAAATTTAGTATTTTTATGAACAGCTGTTTACATATTCTCGAAGATTATTTAGCGAAGTCAAGACGGTCTCATTTTTCCTATGACATCAGTTTTAGCTTTGCTGTCCACTTCTGTTTTGCGAAACTTTTTGAAAGTTTGTGCAAAATAAGTGCTATTTTGATCGACACACTGTCAAGAAAATTAAGTAGCTGTGCCCAATATAATGGCCGATCCCAAGTTTCAGAACTTACCCGGCATCGTATGTAACTTCCGTAGGAGTTCGGTTCAATATAATAAATCTCTTGTCTTTCAGGCTTATGACCAACCGGATGTGTATGAGACTCCTGACGATCCGGAGCCTGAAACATCCGACTATTATGAAGAGGAGCCTGAAAACGAAGCCATTGAACGTCTGCACATTTCCCCAAGCATCGCACATAAACGCTTCAGCAACGCAACTCTCGAAGGCCATGTTGATTTTACGGATCGTATAGGACGCCGTTTGTGCCGTGGATACGATGTACGTGGCGGAGATTACGAATTGGTTGGTCAAGGCGAAAAGGAAACGCCGGTGCAGAAGTGTCAGCGCTTGCAGATTGAAATGAACGAGCTGCTCGATGAAGTTGCTGCCTTACAAGTGGATCGCAAAATTGCCGATGAGGAAAAACAATCCTATGATGCGGTTGCGACTGTGATTAGTACCGCTAAGAGAGTATTGGATACATTAAAACTCGAACAAGTATTAGGCAAAGAGCAAATTCCCAACGACAAGCAAGTGAAAGCTCTTGTAGCGCAAGTCGAGGAATTCAAACAATCTGGTGTACTGACGGCTCTGCCCACGCCAGGCACTGATTTGGCATCAACTGCGCGTATAGCGAATCTCGAACAACGTTTACATCAATTGGAAAAAGCCGTGGGAGCAAATCCAGAGAAGCTGAGTCGCTTATCAGCAGCCACTAACACATCTAATGTACTCGAGGCTGTGCGTCATTTGAGCACAAAGGCAGCTCTAATGCAGCCAGATAAACTTGATATTATTGAGCAGCGTTTGACTTCCTTGGCAGGCAAAATGGACGCAATCGCTGAAAAATCCAGCGGTAGTTCGCAGGACGCGAAACGAGATCAAAAGGTTTCAGAGCTCTATGACATAGCAAAACGTACGGAACCAGTCGTTGAGATGCTGCCGCACGTAATTGAACGCATGCAGGCACTGGAGGCATTGCATAAATACGGTAAGATACCTGCTCACATAGTTAGATTTTACCCATACTTAACTAACTACTGTTTTTGCCTGTTGCAGCAAACAATTTTGCGAAGATCATTGCTGAAATCGAACAAAAACAGGGAACAATTACCACCAGTCTTGTAAATAACAAGGAGTTGCTGCATTCGGTACAAGAAACTTTTGCTCAAAATCTCGAAACAATTAATTCCAAAATGGCAAAAATTGAGCAGCGTGTTGTGGCTATTTCCGGATCTAAATGAACTTGGCCAACAGACGTCAAGCAGAAAAATATTAAGTAATATATCAGCTGCACATGAAAATATTTATTTCAATCAATAAAGCAAATATTCCGAGTAAAAAGATGAGGATTTTAACTCACGGCGCCCACCCATATCACACACACATTTAAAGTAGTGGGCGCAACTATTATCGCATCATCGATATTTTTCGTTTCGTGACCGGAAACTATCGCTGCGTGCGATAGCTGAATCGATTGCGCTAGAGCTCACAGTTCTTAATAAAATAGAAAACCCATTTATATAAATTTAACTCATTTATATATATTGTTTATACTGTAAACACAAATTAATTGCGTGTAAGTTAACATTCGTACTTCAAATAAGTTCACGAACAATAATGTACACGATGTCGGGGCCACATCAGATTTTTACTGTGGCAGCAAAAAGTGATGACGGGGCGCGCTCCAATTGGACGTGCCACCATTTCATTTGAATTCCGGTGCAGTTAATAATCTTAATTGAATTTTCAGAGAGCAGTTATCTGTTGCAACTATGAAAATTAAGGAGCTGCAGAAAACTGTAAACATTGCCTGGTCGCCAGCGCAACAGCAACAAATTCTGCTTGCAGCCGGTACAGCGGCGCAGCAATTCGATTCGAATGGAAGTGCCACATTGGAAATATATTCGCTGAACATCGGGGATGCCAGCTACGATTTGGAACTGAAGGCGAACGTGCCGAGTGACTTTAAGTGAGCTAATATAGTTACAACAAATTTAAAAAAATATATATAAATACATTTTCGCAGATTTCAAAAGCTCGCTTGGAGTCCTCACAATGGAAATGGAACGCATGCTAACGGGCTGATAGTAGGTGGATGTGAGGGTGGCCATATCAATATCTATTCCGCTGCCAAGCTTCTAGCCAACGAGGAAGCCCTCATCGCACACCAGGATAAACATACCGGTGCTGTTAGTGGCCTAGATTTTAATCCATTCCTGAACAACTTGCTTGCCTCATGTGCATCGGAATCGGAGATTTACATCTGGGATTTAAACAATCCAGTGAGTCCTCTCAATCCAGGCGCAAAGACGCAGCCACTGGAAGATGTAAAGAATGTGGCTTGGAATCGACAAGTGCAGCATATATTGGCATCTGTCTTCAGCACACGCTGCGTTATTTGGGACTTGCGCAAGAGTCAACAGATTATCAAGCTATCCGACACTCAGTCGCGCGTCAGATGGCATGCAATTGAATGGCATCCCGAAGTGGCTACCCAAGTTTGGCTTGCATCGGAAGACGATCAAGCGCCGGTGGTGCAACTCTGGGATTTACGATACGCCACTGCTCCAGCCAAAACGTATCAGATACATGATCGTGGAGTTCTTGGTATGTCTTGGTGCTTGCAGGATACTGACCTGATGGTCTCGTGTGGCAAAGACAATCGCATCTACTGCTGGAATCCCAATACCAAAATTCCCGAAGGCGAAATACTTTCCGAAGTGGCCACCACCGCTTCTTGGTATTCAGATGTGCAATTCTGTCCGCGCAATCCTGCACTGATTGCCAGTGCCAGCTTAGAAGGTGCCGTTTCTATATACTCCCTCAATGGCGGCACACACCATTTGGTGCAGACTTCCGAAAAAATAGCCGACTCCTTCCCAGGCATGGATCAATTTGCTCAAGCCCCGCTACCCCAGCAGGCCACACAGATTGTCTACCACGATTTGGCACGCGCTCCCAAATGGATGAAACGTCCATGTGGCGTTGCATTTGGTGTAAGTGTATCAAAGTATGTTGTCTACCGATCCGAACTAATTTAAATTTTCTTCTAGTTTGGCGGAAAACTGGTCAGTTTTAATGGCTCATCCAAAAAGGTGACAGTATCCCAGCTGACAACCGAACCAGGACTCGTAGAACGTGCCAAGGCCATGGAGACATTCTTGGCCGAGGCTAACTATTCGGACTATTGCCGGGAACGAGCTGATAAATCTCCAGATCAGCATGGTCGCTATATTTGGTACTTCATCAAGGCGAACTTCGAGCAGAATCCAAAAGAAGAGATGCTTAACCTTTTAGGTAACATAAAACTTTATTTCAAAGAAAATCTATTCAAATGTGCATTCTATGTTAGGCTATAATAAGGATGACATCGATGGCAAATTCGCAAAGTTCATCAAGGAGGCGGAAAGCAATTCACAGAGTGACGTAGATACATTAACTACCCGCATATCAACCCTTACACATGTGAGTAATTTCCGCTGTTAGTGTTCCCTAGTCTTATCACTAAATACATTAACATTTGTCCTACATTACGTTATCGTGCTCCATGTGTGTGTTCATCTTTCCCTCTTGTATATTCTTCTGATAACAATTTTTCATGCTTGCCCAATATTTTGGGTGCTTTGCATCTGCGCTGAGCAGAGTGATTCATCTGAGGTTGAATGCGATCAAAGCACCAACTCAAGCACCGATAATTCGGTAAGAAATTGGTTGCACAACAACGAATCCATATCAATTTATCACTTTACTCTTGTCGCAAGTCTTTCTAGTTTATGTGATAGTAATTAATTCAAATAAATTTCTTATTTATCAGACAAACGACAATAAAACTCCATTCGATGGATCGATTGACCAGCAAACGCTGAACGACTATGCAGCCGCTCCCAGGCCACAGTTCAAGATTCCACGCGGCGATCGTAAGTCGATTTTCTAGATTGTTGGCAAGTTATTCATTCTTGGTCTTAATCAATAGACGGCGATAGCTTGATAACCGAAGCCATACTGACCGGGAATGTGGAGGCTGCAGTGGAGCTGTGTATGGATGCACAGCGCATACCGGAGGCACTGATCATAGCTTCTACAGCGGGCATAGATACCTTGACACGCATCCAAACTCGCTATTTGCTGCAGCAAAAGAACGAATTGTCAAATGTCATCTCGGCTTTGGTCACACGCGATTGGTTGGACTTTGTGAATCGCTGCACGGTGGACTCCTGGAAGGAGGCTCTTGTGGCCACACTTAAGCACAGCGAGCGCAAGGTAGTGGACATATGCGAGCGGCTGGGCGATCGTTTGCTGAACGAGTCCAATAGCAACATTGACCTAATACGGAATGCTATGCTGTGCTATATCTGTGCCGGCAGTATTGACAAGCTAGTCACCGCGTGGTACCAGCTTAAGCAAGTTGAGCAGCAGAATAAGAACTACAAGCTCAGCAGCAATGAGCTCCAGGAACTGGCCGAGGTTGTTATGTTGCTGACCAAGTCTTTGGAGCAGCAAGGTATTGCTGTAGACCTAGCTGGACGCTTTGCAGACTTCATCTCCGAATATAGCGGACTGCTGGCTTCACAGGGCGCCCTGACCGCCGCTTTGCAGTATATCACCACTTTGAGCAAAACTAATGAGAGTGACGATTTGAATGAGCTGCGCAATCGCATAAACAATGCCGTCAACGTGGATATGGTTCAACCGAACGCTGCGGCAGCATCAACAGCAACACCTTTCGGATATGGAAGCATGCGAAAAATGGAACCACGGGGTTCTATCTCGAAGCCGGCAAATGCATTGCCTTACAATCCATATAATGCCCCGGCAACTGCGAATTGGCAACAACAGCCGGCTGCACCGCCAAATGCGCCCTTGCCTGCTGCTCCATTCCAACCTGCACAGCCGCCAACACAAATCTACAATCCTCCACAATTGAAAGCCGAGCCACTTACGCATCCGCCACGGCCACACAGCAATGCGAGCTCTACGGGTGGAGCTCCGTTGGCTACTGGAAGTGGAACTGGCCTACACTCGCGCTCTAAATACGTTTTAGATCCGTCAGTGGCAGCACCAAATAATGCTTATGGCATGGCATATAATCCAATTCCAGCTCCAGCTCCAGCGCCAGTTCCTTTTGTTGGCGCTCCTGTCCCACAGCCGGCCAGTGTGGCGCAAACAAACAATAGCAGCGTGTTCAACACGAATCCCTTGGGTGCATCACAACCATATAATCCAAATTCATATACATCTGGTGCGTCAAACAATTACATTTCGGGTGTTCCACCTATTGATGCGATGCAGGCGGCGAATGCACCGCCACCACTTGTCCAGAACGTACAGCGAAATCCGACTCCACCACCCGGCTGGAATGATCCGCCAACTCTGAAATCCTCACGAGTGGTAAGTCCTCCAACTTATGTATTAATTTTATTTTCTAATCGGTTGATTAATGTTTTAGCATAAACCACGACCAGCTCCGGAGCCTGTTGCTGCTCCAATATTGCATCCACTGTATGGTTTCGACCCCAATCAAAATCAGAGTAGTTTCATGGATCCCAATCAATACCAGGTATAGTCTTTTCTCGAGTATCAATCATATCATCTAATGTTCCATAATATCCAATTTCTTATCAGGGCGCTCCACCGTCGGCCACAAATTTCTACAATCCGGTTGCCAATAATAACCCTCAGGCAATGCCTCCACAACAACAGCAGATGAATTTCCAAACATCGGCGGTGCCAAATCAACAGCAGCAAACACAACAGCAACAATATTGGCCTGGCCAACAGCAACAGCAAACATTAGGCTACACCGAACAGGCAGCTCCTATACAAGAGCAACGCCAGCCAGAGCCGCCAAAGGAGAAGCCACCACTGCCAGAGCAATACATTTATTTGCAAACAGTTTTGGAAGAACTCAAAAACCTATGCCTGAACGCTACTAATGACGCTGTGAGCTAACACTATACAATATAATTGCATTATTCATTTCAATTACTGCTTTCACAATTGCAGCGTACCAAGCGGAAATTTGTGGATGTGGTGAAACGGTTGGAAAATCTCTACGATTGCTTGCGCTACGAAAGGGTATATTAATATAATTGGTTAAAAGTTAACTTTTATTAAAACCTTCTCTATTTCCCCCAACAGCTTACGCCCGCAACGGTAGAGCATTTGAATCAAATTGTGCAGTTCATACAAATAGCCGACTATAATAATGCCCTTGCGGTGCATACACGGATCGCCTTCGGCACGGACTTTGCCCAGTGTGCTGGCTTTATGCAAGGGCTTAAGGTTTTGTTACAATCGGCAGCGGATTTGCAAGTGGTGTTGCGCTAGTGTGACTTGCTTGTTCTTCGTTTATGTGGTTTAATTGTTTATGTGAAGTAAAATCGCGTAAATGTTTGTTCTTCTTGAATTTGTGTACTCTGGTTATTTGAAATGCAATTAACTGTAATATCGTACTGAAACAATTTCAAAATTTAAACAAAATAAGAATATACACTATATATAAATATATAATAAGCCCTACAATAACTTCGGCTGATTCCGTATATTATCCAAGTCAAGCATGGGCTCCTGGCCCTGTACCGTTATAGGCGAACGTGGGGTTTTCTGCAGCAATTTTTGATGATGTTGATCGTAGCCCAAGTGCTCCTCCGGTAACAAGCGATACTTCTTTAGATATTTATATGATGCGTTAGACAAATTACTTGGGCTATGCGTAAAATTATCCATTGGACGCAGTGGAGTTCCGTTCGTAACCGGATTGGCCATATCGTTCGGTGTCTTTGGAGAGACATGTAAGTCCTCCATCAATTCGTTGATTTGTCGCTGTGGTAAATATTTTAGTGCCAACTCATTCATCACCATAGTTTTGTCTGTATTTGCCTTATTGGGCAAGACGGGCGAATTTCTGCCCTGCGGGGTATTCGTTCGGTAGCCGGTAGATTGGGCCATTGGTGGAGTAGCGCGAGGTGATTGAAATTGAGGCAGTGGTCGCGCTGGTAGCTCCTCTTCTTCTACAATATAATCATGTACAATAGGCGTAAATCGTTTCACTCCAACATTGCCTATGTGCGTTTACAAAATTTATTTTCTAAGTGGCTAAGATTATGAAATGACTTAATGACCTACCTTTACACGCAGAAATAATTACACATTGGGAGCCTGTTTCCTTGAAAGTTTT
>JABVZY010000002.1:18542506-18556118 GCA_020883555.1 Drosophila nannoptera
CCTTGCGCATGGATTCCAATAGGGTCAGCACTTCTCTAATATCGTTTTTATCTATAGAATTAGCTAGCTCTGGCCGTCTTTCTTTCGAGGAGGAGATTACTTCTGGGTCTGTCTGAGTGCTGGCACAAATTGTAAGTACATCATTTGTTGTAGCATTGGAATTAGATAAGCGTGTGTTGTGAGCCAAGTCATCGCCAACATAGGTATCACGTGGATATTGCGCAGGGCCTGGGAGTGTTTCACGTGGATATGGAGCAGATCCTGGAACTACATATCCTCTATTCAGATTGTTGCCGACTGATGACAAGGGTGAAGTGCGATCTGACTCAAAGGCACGATTCCGCGGTAAATAATTATAGTCGTTGCCACAGCTGGGAGCTGTATTAATTGCTGCTGGAGCAGAAGACGGTGGTGTAGCTGGGCCTACTTCTGTTGTCAATACGGGTGAAAAGTTGACACGAGGCAGTACTTGTTTTTTCCAAGCTGCGAAACTATTCGGCGGTCGCTGAACTGACGCGGATTGTTGTTGAACTTGAGCCGGTGGTTGTTGTTGTTGTTGTTGCTGCTGCTGCTGAGGAGGCTGTCCAAATAGTATCGAAATTTCAGGCACAGTGGGTTTTACAATCTGATCGGTATGGCCCAGAGGTACTGGTGCACTTGGCTTCGGAGCCGCGCGTGGTAACATATCTTCGGTTTCAAACATTTCCTAACTGCTTATTGAAATTGAAATACGACGCGGCAAAGCTCGACTGGTCAAGTCATTAGGGCTTCTATTAAAACCAGGGCTGTCAAAAAGTTATACTCGCCACATTTTTATGTCAACTATTTACTGTAGCCCTAGCAGTTGTGTTATAAAGGAGAAAGAAAACACAGACCAGTGAAAGGTAGAAAATATAATAAACAAGTAAATAGTGCATTTATTATGCCAATTTTGGAGAACATTGAAGCCATGCCAGTAAGCAATCCACCAGCACCAATGACAGAGCCAGAGGAACGCCAACAGGATCCCCCTGTACGTGAGCTAACTCAAACGGATCACCTAAATAAACGTTTGTTGAAGTCGTTGCTCGACTCCATGAAATCTACGAATGAACCAACAGACGAGTCAAAGGAAACGGAGTCAGGCAGTAGTGACTTTGATGATTGAAGACGTAATATGTACATTTAATCAATAAGTCAATGATTTGGTCAAAATTCATCTAATGCTAATAAAATTAAATCCATCTTGGTCCTAAATACGTCGACGTTTCGTGCTGTGTTGTATTGGTGGAGGTGTGGTCGAAGGACTAACCGATTCATTTGATATGGACCCACGCGTACGCTTAGCAGGCCTTTTAGGTAAATCTAACGATTTTACCGGCATCTTCTTTTCGCTGTCTTTTTGTGGTACCGCTGCAACTTTTATACCTATAAATTCAGTGATATTAAATTTAAATCTCCACGAAGATCATTGTCGGCTTTACCTTTACTAATGCTATCTGTATGTCCAGCATTACCTGCTGGTGTAACAGAGCTCTGCGTCTCTGCAGTTTCATCGCTAACGTTAGCGCCAATCGTCTTCTTATTCACGAAATTTGCGTAATCCTGCTCGGGCAAACAAAACTCACGCTCCTCATTGGGGAATGGCAAACCCTCTAGATCATCAAGCTCTTTTAGTTTGTACATTGTGCCCAGGTGCCGCCAGATTAAGTCGCTCGGCATTTCACGATTCAGCGACTTTGATAGTCGTTCTGAGATGCAGGACATGTAGAAATGTTTGTTTATGCCCACGGGCCGTAATCCTTCCATTGCGTGGAAGAGTTGTAGCTCTTCTTCCGCTGACCATTCGTCCTTCGCCATTATCATTGCACTAGAATTGAGTGAACAGGGCTGGAAACACATAACATTTACCAGCAGTACTGCATTTATTTTTCGTTAAAAAACAATCGATAGCGATTTTTGCCCGCAGCCAACTTCGCGTTTCATTGGTTTGGGTGTGTATCTTTTTACCCAAGTCGAGCGAACTTGAACTTATTTTTTTCGGAGACAATAAAATATTCAACATAAAGCTGGTAAATTTTTTAAACGTAATAATTTTAATGTGTAGTCGTGTTTGTGTGTATTATATTAATGAAAATTGTTAGTGGCTTTATAATATGGTCAAGTATTTGCGAACATATTTATGCATGCATATGTGTGTGTATTTTCAAATAAAATCAATCAAAATGACTTCAAAAAATCGAAAATTGAAAATATTATAATTAGGGATTCTTCTGGATAAAATCTGGAATGAAAGTTTTCAAGTTATTAATACCCTAAAAGTGATTCACTTCTGTGCAATAAATTTCCATTACATAGGTACAAAACGTGCCATGTATTTACATACTCACACACGCACGCATACATATGCTCAAATACATATGTGTGCGTGATTTGTACGTGAAGAAGTACCGTTGACGGATAATGACGACATAAATATGTAGATTATGGACTAATTTAGCAAACAAATAGAATTTTTCTCTTCCTTTTTATCTGTCTGTCACTTTCTCTTTACCTCTCTGGCTAAAACAATCCTTTCTCAAACTCAAATTTCCTTTCAAAGTGTATCTGTGTATGTACTCGATGTCGTGTCCTCTGTGCGTGCCAGTATGTGATAATATTTGAAAGGATATTTGTTAAAAAATCATTTTGTGGCATTTGCTCGAATTTTTCTTCCTACATTTACAGAGCACCCATTTACAGATTCAAGCAAAACCAACACCATTAGCAAACAAATCAAGATTCCAGAGAATTTTGACAGAATTTTTAAGCTTAAAAAAATAAGCACACAATCACGAACTACACTTACTACTATTGTATTTGCATATATCGTATCTGAGACAATTTTCAACCATAGGCCTATCCGAGACAGCCGTAATGGACGTAATGTCATCATCCCTACAACAGCAGCGTATTGTCGTTGACCAACTGCGTCGCGAGGCGGCAATCGATCGGCAGTTGGTGTCAGTGTCCTGCGACAAAATGAAGAAATATATATCGGAACACGAGCAGGAGGATTATCTATTGACTGGCTTCACCAGTCAGAAGGTAAATCCGTTCCGCGAGAAGTCGTCGTGCACTGCTCTTTAAGCAGTTTTGAATTGGTTCGGATTGATCTATATCATTTTTAAGTTCTTTATAAAAACGCACCCAATTAAAAAGATAAATAAAACTTGAACAATAACCAAAACTCAACACCACCAGCTAAAAACATTATATTGTGGAGAAACTATATATCTCTTTATCTACATACACACACACACCAGATAAGAAAGCAATACAATATTATAAGAACAAACAAACAGAGATTAGCCTTAACTGTACGGACAGATACATATATAATAGGCAGCAGAAGCAAACAATATAGCAACAATTGAATATTTGAAATTCTTCAAAAATATAAATGTATATCTTTGGCATTTATTCAAAATATCACCAAACCTTGTTTATTAACTATAGTATAGCATCCAGTGTACACGAATATCCCAACTTGATGGACAATTAATGTGCGGACTATAGCAACAACTACCTAAACAATGAAACCTATATCTATATATACATAAATATATATCAATCCAAATATATTTATTACACATATAGTTAACACACAAATAAAAAAGAAAAACAAAACCAAACACATTTCTTGCCCACTTATTTTGATGAACAATCTGTTCACGTTGTTAAGCATACTAGAATTGCGGATGTATGTATATCCAAAACATCTAATGTAATGCACATTTATAAGTCCCAAAAAAAGAGGATTCAAACTATATGATTACTTTAAAAGCTTTAAATTCAGGCACGAGCACGGCCATGATAAGCTAGTTGAAGCTTTAGTGTGTTTTAAATCAAGTTTTTCTTAGCAAAAATGTTGAGAACCGTCGCAGTAACGCGACAGAAGCATATATAATTGCCAATATATATATAACTATCCAATGTAGTTTTCGTCTTTCAATTATCCACGGCAATTAATGCCAATAACTTATAATGCCATAATGAACGATAATTTGTTTAAACAATCTTTGATCTCTGTGAAACTGGATATGAATCCAAGAATTGTTTTTTATTCAACATTCAGTTACACAAAATTGCCCTAGAATGTGCGATTCTGCAACAAGTTATCATAATCACACATAAAGCAAAAATTTCATTTCCAAATAATTACTTTGTCGAATGTCAGAATACGCTAATCTAACGAATTTGTCTGCGGTTGAGCCTATATTTTTATAATGGAACCAAATGGCAATTGGCATGAACGGCAGATTATATATATATACTATATATATATATTAAGCTGAGTTATTTTTCTACAATGTAATATGGTAACGGGCATATTTATATGGTATTGGAATGAGAAATTAAAAACGGTTCTCCCCTGAGAGAAGCATTCAAATTTTCACATTCACCAAATGGGACTCCACCATTCCTGCATATTCACCCCAAACGCATTTCAACACTCAGGCATTAAAGATTCAATTTCACCAACATCTTGTTCAAAAACAAAATCTGGTGTCGACAAAGTGTGATTTACTAAATTTTAAATCGGTTCTTCCATTAATGCATTTATGATTATAAATAATTTGAAGAAAATAATTTAAAAATCAAGAATCACACATTCTTGGCAATTCATTAATACAGTATATTTTTATCCCAAACATTGAAGTAGATTTTGAACCCTGTTCTGCTGTCGTGAGCATTCAGCAGAAAATTGTTCAAAATTGAACGGAGATTTATGGACTTTTAATACCAAAACTGCAGTTGGATTAGAAGGTCTACAATTTTCAAACATGAGGATATTGAATATTAAATTTTGAACAATTTCCGATTCATTGCTAGTTTCATATTAAAATAAATAGCTTTGCTTAGTTATTGGAATTGCGATTGATCGTAATGCGAGATTCTGTTCGCCGAGAAACAATCAAACTATCCAATGGAGCACGGATAGTTTGATTCACTTTCATTTGTGAACTGTGAATCTGACATACGTATTTACAACTGAACTAAACTAAAAGTTACACGAAATATATGATTATATAAAAGCACGGAATACCCAACACAAAAACTAACACTTTAAAAACTTTATTAACTTCAATTTGAAAATGACAACGATATCGTATTTTATTCGAACCAAATATTGAATTGTACTTGAAATAAGTATGTAATGTACTCGAAAATGAACAAATAATCGTTTGCTTGAATTCCAAAAATAAAAAGCTTAGATGAGTTATCTAGCGGAGACAAAAACCCTTCTACCTGTGTTTAATTTACAGGTTGAAAAACGAGGACTTCCTTCAATGAATTTAGACGCAGCTTTTTTTTAGTTTTAGTTTATTAATACAAAGAAGCTGTGTGAGTGTTCATTTCTTAGCATTTTTCGTATGTGTGATTTGTTAATGAAATTTATAATTTCCATGACTGCCCAGGCGTGTGTGAAACTACATGTAACATAATAATGATGTTTTACATTTTAGTGAAGCGCGAATGGATTTTATATGGATTTAACTTTCATCATCGCTACCAGCAGCCTGTCGTGGTTTCGGTCCACCGGCACGCTTAGCCATAATAATTTGGTCCACTTTCAAAATAGTAGTGGCCGCACTAACAGCGTATTTAAGACCCCAGAATTTGGATTGATACAGATCGAAAATCTTTGCTTCAACGGCATCAAGGGTCGTTGCTTTTTCCGCTTCGATGTCAAAGCCAATGTTCTTGCCTTTCTCGGAATTGTGGGCCAAATACAATTGATTCACAATATCTGTGCCATTTGAGCCGGAATTCTCAGCCAGTGCCTTGGGGAAAACTTCCAGGGCATTTGCGAACTTACGCACGGCATACTGATCCAGTCCAGGCAAAGTGTCAGCATATGCCGCTAATTGAGTGGCCAGCTCAATTTCCGTTGCACCTGCGCCAGGTAGATAACGACCATCACGTGATAAACATTTGAAGTTGTTGACACCATCATCCAGGGCACGTTCAATATCATCCATGAAATTGTCTGTTGCTCCGCGAATGACAATAGTTGAAATGCGAGAGTCCTTGCCCTCATTTCTGCAAGATTTTAAATATATTTTAGCTGAGGGTGGCTGTATTGAGGTAAATGGCAAGTGGTACCTACCTGAATGCCACAATTGTGGTGTCTCCCAGCTCCTCGATGCAGATCTTGTCGCAATATCCCAGCTCTTCTTGACTTGGTGTTGTGATGCGTGGCAGAACTGTAGCATTCACTGCACGACTCAAACGGCGCAAGTCGAATTTGGAATTCAAACGCACAGCCATAAGACCGTATTTGTTAAGGAAATGCAGAGCCATGTCTCCTACTTTGCCACCAGATACAACAACCTTAACTCCTGTATCGGCAATTGCCTTGATCTGATTCTCTAACAAGCTCTCTTCGCCAGTTGAGAAATTCAAGAGCTCATTTGCTGATTTCATCAGCACGGTGCCTTTGGTCTCTGTCTGTATGATATCAACCGGGCAGGAGAATATGACAACCTTTGCTTTCTCAGCATATGTGACATCGCCCTCGACAAAACGTTTGAAGACCATACCGCGGACAATCTCAGACTTACTCAGACCACTTCCCAAGATTTTACAAATGCGTATGTTGTCCACGTTGAATGTACCCTCATCGGGCAGTATGGACACGCAGGCTTTGCTTACCAAATCGGTAAGGAAATCCTCCTGACCGTACTGCTTTGACATAATAGCTGAGCGAAGCACTTCTTTGACTTTGTCCACATCACGATAGTCTTCCACTTTGTGGCACACAAGGGTTGGTAGAATCTCCAGAGCCTTATTCAGCGCCTTCTCATAACCATCGGCTATTTCGGAAGTAGTAATTCCCAGTCGTAGTAGCTCCTCCGCCGACTCGAGCAACGCACCAGCGAGCACAACCACAAAGTTGGTACCATCTCCAACCTCTGCATCTTGCATTTGACTGGCCATAACAATCAACTTGGCCGCTGGATGCTCAACATCCAGTTCGCGCATTATTGTGCCCGCATCACTCGTCACAAACTGCTTCTCAATATGGTTGATGATCATTTTGTTCATGCCGTTGGGGCCATAGGCAGAACGCATTGTCTGTGAGAACTCTTTACAGGCGGTGATGTTGCGATAGACTGCCTCCTCCAAGCCGCTGTACATCTGCAAAATTGGATCATCAAGAAACATATATCATTCTACATGAACATATGCGATGACTAATCACGCGCTTCATCAGCACATCGCCGGTTTCCATTTCAATTTCAATTAAACAACTGAGCAAAATATGTGTTTTATATATTTTCATATTTATTTCACCTACCCGAGCGCCATCCTTTAGCATTTGCGCCACTCCGGGTGCTTTTGGAACGGATAAAGCCATTTTTATTCACAGATATTAAAAAACGAAGAGCAGCTAAAGCAAGTCAGTCGGTAATTCTTAACCTCAAATGTATTGTGAACGAAACTTCTCGATGTCTGACAGCGTTTGACTAAGAAAATACTGAATTGCTCGCATCTAAAATACTGTAAAAGTGATTTTCGTTAAGTTAATCGGAAAAACTAAATAGATATACAACTATATTACTTATGGCCCGTAAAATGTATGAATGAAATGAATTATTTTACTCTATTTATAATCAAGAGTAACTTTAAAAATGCGTTGGAACAGCAGCGGTATGTGTTTGCCGAAAGCAAAATGCATTGTAAACATAAAACTATCAAAATACGGCGGTTCATGAACGCTTACCAACACTAAAACCAGTGAATTTTGTTCCAAACGAATTGAAGAGATGTCGCTGGTCAAGAAGCACGTGTCGGGGTTTTCATCAAATGGTGGAAAACTATTTGCATCGATAGATGAACAGGGCAAACTACGCATTTGGGATACAGAGACGAATTCGCTAAAGCAAGAATTCACACCGAACATCCAGCTGTGTGGCGAATGTACCGCTCTTACATGGGTAACAATTGGAACCGCGAGTTCGAAGAGACCTCGCAAGTCCCTACAGCAACAAGCTCCCACAGTTGCCGATAAACAGTACCTTGCGCTTGGCACCACCAAGGGAACAGTAGTTCTATATTCGGTAGCAGAGGGAAAGGTGGGTACAGCCAATCACTTTGTCATGTTTAAAAATTTTCAATGGTTTCCATTATAGATTGAAAGGGTTTTAACTGGAGACGTACACGATGGACCAATCACAGCTATTGCATATGACAATGAAGGGCATCTTTATACAGTAGGCACAGACTGTCGCGCTTTTGTGTGGTCGATAGCTGAGGAGCGCTGCATCAGTCAGTGGTCTGTTGGGCCTGAGAAGCCGTTAAATGTAGCATTTTTACCGGAAAGCCGCACTTTGGCCGTAGCCTCCCGTCAACTGAAGATCTTTGATGTCAATAAGAAACAGTTAGTGGAGACATGCACAGGACACTCGGGTGAAATAAATGCAATCAATCACTTTCAATACGACAGTAACGAATATGTTATAACCACGGCCAGAATGGAACGAGTTATATCGTTCTGGAAAATTGAGAAGAAAGGCAAAAATAAGGCATCAGTGTGTACGCTCCTAATGGAAGATGTGGCACACAGTCTCGCGTGTGAAGTCCGCGAAGATGGACAGCTACGTGTGGCAAGTGTTACGCGTAACGGTAACATCCATATATATCTTCTTAATGCGGAATCGTAAGAAATACTTAATCCTGCATCTATCCTTCAGTTAATTTCTTTTTACTACTTTCTAGATTGTCAGCAGAGAAGTATATTAAACCAAGGGTTTCACTACAAATTGTATCAGATGGCGCGGACACTGTGGAGCCCATTCATGCTGTAGCCGCCCATTTTGTAAATGATGCCACACGCTCCCAGGAGATACTCTTCGGTTACGGCAGCCGCCATGTGGTGCAGTTTGAGCGCTACACTCCAAATTATTCTGAAAAGCTCAACGTGATTGTCCGCACGGCACCGAGGAAATTGTACAGCAAGACACAGCGCATTGAAGAGGGCACAGAGGCTGCACTCAAGACTAAAACGCCGATTGTCGTAAATAATGAGGTGGAGTACAATAGCGCCTTGCCCATGTCTAAAAAGAAGGTCAAAAATGAAGTACCCATGGAGGCACGGTTACAGAACTTGACCATAAAGCCGACCAAGCTGGCCGGTGGCAAATTGCAGAGCCAGAGTAAAACGCAGCTACTAATGCAGGCTCTACATAGCCAGGATAAAATGTAACACATTTATTTTGCTTATCAAAATAGCTCCACTATTAATAACGTGTTTTTGAAGCATGCTAGGATCTGTGTTGTCCACCAGCGACGAGAAGACCATACAATTAACTCTCGATCGCCTACCACTCGAGTATATAAGTCCATTGATCAGTGAATTGTCCACGCTGCTGCAGGGCAAGGCGGCAAAGTGAGTAGCACTTGCAACATACAGTTCCATGGGAAAATAACTAAAACTGCTTTTATCCCAAAGAGTTGTATGTGCTCTACGCTGGCTACAAATCCTGTCTACAACACATACCAGTGTGATGATGTCGGAGGACAAAGAGGAGCTGCGTGACAAGCTGGGCATTTGCCTGGGCATCGCGGAGCAGCGTCTGCGCTGCATCACAGAAGCACTGCAGTAAGTACCTCGAAAAATAAGAAAGATTTACTTTATTTGCGAGAACTATTTCTTAACTTTGTCGACCTTAATATCCTTATTCTTTGGTGAGTCAACAGTTCCATGGCGACACGCACAGATCTCAGCAAAGAAACTTAACTTCGAGTGCAGTATAGTGTCTATATAGAATCTTTGAAATGTGTTCGACGTTATGGCACGTTCACCTACAGCGTAATATAATGTACGATGTCCTTCGAAGCGGTATGTGATCATAACGGGATAATGTCTTAGCATGATAGTCGAAACGGTGATGATGAAACGAACCTTGGCAACGGCCAGAGGATTGGGGCAACTTTGCGAGGGGCGCGAGAAATGAGCGTCGACAAAATAGATTTTGCCCTTCATCGGTACTTCGTACATTTGAGAATTTGTGAGCACAACACATTTCGTTCTCGGTGAGAGCAGCCATTTGCCAATGAAGTCGCGTATCACGGCCAGAACATTAGTATACTCGAAGTCGGCAATCTTTAGCCACTGTTGTACAAAATCGCTGGACACATCACTTGGATGAGCTGGCGATGTGCTCACTGCGTCGCTCACAAAGTTATACAAATTCTTTGGAAACTTGTAACAAAAGAGTCCACGTGGATCTGATTCAATGATCTTTACCGCTTCACATATGGTGCCATCGATCAAATCTTCAACACATTCCAGGTCAGCATCAGCACATATTGGCTTCTGGCAAAAAGCAATGGTTTTCAGCAGGTCATCCACTTCGGGCATATTGCCATGATTTCTTGGCTCGTCGGGCACATTGGGGCCAATTTCGCTATTCGTAAGATCTGCTTTATACTGATCGTCGTAATACGGGGAATCATAGTTGTCCATTATTAGTACATTCAAATTTAGAGATAAATAATTTTTCTTCTCTGAGTTCCAGAATTCTCAATATTACGCACAATTACAATTCTATAACTATTTACATACATATGTTGCTTTTATTTCAGGGTCTCGGGAAGAGTGAACTTGATCATAAATCAAATGAAACGAAACGCCGATAATCATTTGAACGCTCCTAACGTCTTAGTAATAGAGGACGATGCAGGTAAATCGCATAACGCCGAGCGTATTGAACTTTCTTAATGCTTTTAATACATCATTAGATAATGCCGAATCTAAGCAAGGGGACGATAATAATTGGAGCGATTTGGAGGAGCCAGACACAACCAATGCGCTGGGTGATGAACTGATGGAGGCCGATGATGATGTGGCTGACGATGAGGATATTCTCATCGCATCACAAAATTCATCAGAGGACGAAGATAAAGAAGGCAGTGCAGACTCAGATGCGTAAGCGGACTGAGGTATACACAGCTCGCATTCCCCCTGCCCCAAATTATATAGAATAAAAAGAAATTCTGTCTCCGAAACACATTTTTTGCTTTAAATTTTTATGCATTCTCTTTTGCTTTTGGGACCATCTTTACATGTAATTAGCTACATTTAACAACAACAAATATATTTGTGTAATATAGTGAGATTTTTGCCAATTCGCAAAGAAATGCTTTAAGTTTAACTCCAATATGCATGCAAATATAGTAACTTCATATTTATATATAATATATATTATATATAAATATATTAAAATTTTGTGCCAAGAACAGATTTGTAGCGCGAATATGTAAATACGTGTAAAACTCGATAGACGTTGCCTACTTCCAGTTGGCTTTGATGAAGTTGATTAAGCCATTTGTGGAGCTATCGTGTCCGGTAGCCTCCTCGCAGCTATCCAGCTCAGGCTCGATGGCCTTGGCCAACTGTTTGCCCAACTCGACGCCCCATTGATCGAATGAATTAATGTCCCAGATGATGCCCTGCACGAAGATCTTGTGCTCATAGAGTGCTGGAAATGGAAAATGTGAGGTAAGACAGTTATTGCTTGACGTCTTTCCAATTATTCCTTCCACTTACCAATCAATGCGCCCAAGGTGAATGGTGAAACTTTCTTGACCACAATTGAGTTAGTTGGCCGATTGCCCACGAAGACCTTGTGTGGCAATAAGTTTTCTAGCTCATTGCCGCACAGACCCGCCTTGGTTAGCTCCTTTTTGGCCTCGTCGGCAGTTTTGCCCATCATAAGCGCCTCGGTCTGAGCCAGGAAATTCGAGAGCAAAATCTTATGGTGCTTACCACCGGCAATAGGATTGTGAGTCTGCGCGGGCGCAATGAAATCACAAGGAATCAGACGTGTGCCTTGGTGGATAAGCTGATAGAACGCATGTTGTCCGTTCGTGCCTGGCTCGCCCCAAACAATTGGACCCGTGCTATAGTTAACCGTCTGGCCCGCCTTAGTCACAAATTTGCCGTTGCTCTCCATATCACCCTGTTGGAAATAAGCCGCAAATCGATGCAGGTACTGATCATATGGCAGTAGCGCATGCGTTTCCGCATTATAGAAGTTCGTGTACCAAATGCCAAGCAGCGCCAGAATAACAGGAGCCTATATCAAAGATCATAAATCCATTTAGCATAAGAATAGTCTTTAGATTTCAAATGTGCGAAATATTACTTACATTTTTTGACAGAGGCGATGATCGGAAATGATTATCCATAAAGTGGGCGCCCTCCAGCAGCTGTTCGAAGTTCTCGAAGCCAATGGAGAGGCAAATGGATAGACCAATCGCTGACCAGAGCGAATAACGTCCACCTACCCAATCCCAGAAGCCAAACATGTTGGCGCTGTCAATACCAAATGCGGTGACCTTCTCCTTGTTGGTCGACAAGGCTACAAAATGTTTAGCAACTGAATCCGCCTGTAATGAATAGGAAATTACCAAAAATAAAGAAACCTGAGAATGAGGACTTGTTAGACTTACATCTTTGGTGTGTTCTAGCAACCAAGTCTTGGCAGAGGTAGCGTTCGTAATGGTCTCCTGTGTAGTGAAGGTCTTGGACGCGATGATGAACAGCGTCGTTTCGTAGTTCACCTTTTTCAACACCTCCGCCATGTGAGTGCCATCGATGTTGGATACGAAATGCGAGTGCAGGCCTTTGCCATAGGGCTTAAGCGCTTCGGTGACCATCAATGGTCCCAAATCGGATCCACCGATGCCAATGTTAACTACATCGGTGATTTGCTTACCAGTACAGCCGCGCCAGACGCCCGAGATCACCTTATTGGTGAACTCCTTCATGTGAGCCAACTCGGCCCGCACGTCGGGCATAACATCCTTACCGTCCAGCACAACTTGATCCTGGCCACGATTACGCAATGCCGTATGCAACACAGCACGATTTTCCGTTATATTAATGTGCTGCCCAGTGAACATGGCATCCCGAGCCGTCTCCACACGACGCGCCTTCGCCAGATCAAGCAGAAGAGGCCACACTTCATCATTCACACGATTCTTTGAGTAATCCAAAAGAATTTCACCATCATTGGGCGTTTGCAGACGCAAACTACAAACGAAAAACAAAAATAATTGATAATTAATAAAAAACAATTTATTTGACCTCAATCAAGAATAATTGGGCATACGAAAATGCTAGCAGACAGAGTCAAACATTCAGTACCCTTGCAAAAAATTGGAAAGTTGTTTTGCATTTATTTTTCATTCATTTTCTGACCCGGTTGTTGAAAACAACAAGTACTATACACTTATGGTATATGTATATACATGTATGGAATTGCTAACTCATATATAAATTTGTAACGTATTTCGTCACAACATCAAAACACTCCTGCAGGGGTGTAAATGTGAATGCTTTGACCTTAAGCAAGGACAAAGACCGTCTGACAATTTTACGTAAATGAATATATATTTTAGCGCGATATTATCACAACTATTGAATTTTTTCTTATTCCCATCAATTTGATAAGCCAATTGCCCAAACGTTTTTCTCTCTCAAGATGATTTTTCTCGATAGGCGCTTAATAAATTTCTTTCAAAATATTATCTATATACACACACACGAAAAAAAGTAACGGTGTCGGCATTCACTCAA
>JABVZY010000002.1:18557865-18590184 GCA_020883555.1 Drosophila nannoptera
ACAAACAAGTACATCTGGCGGCAGCCAAATCACCGCCAGACATACTAAATGTTGCGACGGATGTTATGGACGCGAATGGCAACAATCGCAGCCACCACTTGTCTTCATCCTTGTCCTCCTCGTGCTCCACACACTCGCTGTCTAGCAGCACCAACAACTCGCCCACGACGACGCCTTGCAATTCGCGTGCCGCTTCGTATGCACAATTGCTGGGCGGTGTCAAGCATTTAGTCAACAATATCTTGCCACAAAACGGCGACGAAAGCGCCGCCAGCGCCAAGGACGAAGTGGATCGAGCAGCGCAGCTGACTGAATTGCTGATTACCACAAAAGAGTTGACACAAGTGAACAGTAACAACAGCAATAGCGCTAACAGCACAATCATCACAAATAGTAGCTGCTCCAATTCCAATGTGGATGATATGCTGGAATTTGAGCAATCACTAACACGCCAATGCCTGTGCGGTGTCTCCGAGCGCACGCTGCGAAAGCCCTTCCAATCCCACTACTCACACGACTCGAATGGCCAGAAACGCATTGCCTATTTGCGCGAATGGCCCACCAACAAATTATTGCAGTTCCTGTCCAATTTGCAGCTGCTCTTTGACATTTACCTGAAACAGAACGCCAAGGGATACATCTGTACGCGCATTATGGATGTATGCGATGCGTTGATACGTAACGATCACAAGCTCATCGATGAGATTATCGTCTTAGCTGGCTACAACAATACCTATGTGCAATTCCTGGCGGCGCGCGTGTTGGCTGCCTTTCTGGTGATTGCCAAGCAGGAGTTGAACGATGAATGGCTGCAGAAGATTGTTGATCAGCTGTTCAACTATGAGCTGCTGGATAAGACGGCCATACAGAAGATACACTTTAGCTTAGATATAATCAAACGCATTGTCGAGTGGAAGGATGTTGAACTGCATCCACTGGAGGACGATTATACTACAGCTGCTAGCAATTTGGCTAGTACAACAACAGATCCTTCCGTTAGCTATATGCATTTCCCCGTACAGGATCAGCCGCTGGCGAGTAACTATTTCGCGCTTCAATTCCGTGATGCAGCGGACACAGCTGAGGCGATCGAAGATAGACAGCAGCAGTTCAATGACCATTACGATAACGGCAACAATAGTACAACATCAAATAGCACTAATATACCCGCTAACTATATACCACCCAATGGTTGTCATGTAGTCGCCCTCACCGACTCGGAGAGCTTTGATACGACGCATCTGAAGTGCGTGACCATACAGAAACTGGAGCAGAAATGGCCGACGCTGGTCAAGCATATGTCAGAGCTGATGGCCCCCACGCATCAGGACAGCGCAGAGCACTGTGTCCTTAACTTTTTGCAGCTGTGGGAGAACATAATATCGGTCAAAGCGAATCTGTCCATAGACGAGACACGTCCATTCTACGCCCAGCTGGATAAATTCGAACTGCTGCTCAGTCAAAATCTGTCCTGCACGGTATATAAGCAGATGTTATGTCTTTTCAATGAGGCACTGTGTTATGGTTCTACCCTGGCGCTGCAGGACATGCTGCCGGAGGAGACGTGCAAGCTGGCGCATCAGATAGTTTGTCATGTGCGTAGTCTCCGTATTCTCGAATCTTTGCCACGGCGTCAACCCGAGAACATTGTTGGCTTGATTGGTTATAATGGAGCGCCCGTCGATTATGTTGCTGGCACTCTGCTACAAATACTGCCCGAACGGGTGGAGATTGAAGCTACAAGTGGGTCTGCTCCATTAGACCTTATCGAAATGGACAAGACGCTGCTGCAGAAGATGGTGCTGCTGGTGCTGAAATCAATAGCTGTGACCGTTAAGGAGATACGCAGCGATTCATCCGATTCATCGATCGACTCAACAGATTACGATGCCTTTCAGGATATACAGCTCATCGAACATTCCATACGTGATGTGCTCAGCAAATTGGAAACATTCATTAAACAAACGCTCAAGTTTCATCCGCAATGCCATTTCAGTAAGATCCTAATCCA
The DNA here is from genome assembly GCA_020883555.1 of Drosophila nannoptera. Lineage (NCBI taxonomy): Eukaryota > Metazoa > Arthropoda > Insecta > Diptera > Drosophilidae > Drosophila > Drosophila nannoptera. The sequence continues at coordinate 18,559,877 of JABVZY010000002.1, forward strand.
TTTATTCGACGATCAGGATGATCATCTAATCGAAGCAATGGTCTGCACCCTGGATGTCACTTCGGGCATATCGTTTCGGAATAATGCATTTCCAGAGCTGGTAGCCATGCTGAATCCCGTATATACATTCCTCGAGTTTCTCAAAATGACATCGAATAGCTCGGATCTGTTATTGGATCTGCTTGTTAGCAACGAGACCTGTTTCCTACTGTATTTGCTGCGTCTGCTCAAATATATACGGATGAATTGGACGATGTTTGTGCACAGCTGCCATAGCTTTGGCAGAGCCATGCTGGATGAGGCGATGGGCGTGCTGATCAGGCTGCGCCTGCGCATTTCCAGGCTGGTCTCCCGTCAGCTATATCCTTATGATATATCGCCAGTGCTGCGTCTTCTCGAGAGCTGCGAGAGTCTCTACGAGGGCAACGAGTTCAGTTAGAGAGAGAGAGATATCGCGCCCAAACAACCACACACAAGCCTTATGCAATTAAAATACGTAATTTATTTTTTGTATTTAAACAAATAGATGAAAGAAGAAGATAAAAACACTAGCGCAAAATTCGAAAAAGTTTTGTAGATTTGTCACATACTTAATCTTAATTTCCGCCTTCTGCTCGTACTCACGCATATAGACTTCTCCTTGTCTATTCTCAAGCTAAAATATAAGTTAATAAAAATAGCATATCTGGAGAACCTATTCATAAACACAGATATATATTTATATATTTGCATATTGAACTTTAAATCAATTGTTTTTGGATATTCGATGTGCGATTCCAAAAGCAATCCCAACAAGAATTTAGCCTAAGATTGTTTTAAATCTTGCCCTTAAGTAGATTATTAGCATATATATATATTATATATAGATATATATGTTCTGGTAATACGGCTCATCTGTGCAATTGATTAAATGTGTGTATATTGTATATCTTAATAATTGCATGGGCGTAGTTATATAATGTATTTGTATGTTTCAAATTGCCTTAATAATACTACACTTACTGATTAAAAGAAAATTTGTAATTTACGAATGTAATGCTAATTTTATCTTTTGCAATGAAAAAGTTCAATACTTTCGAAAAATTTGGCATAGCTTTGAACGGAGATCTGGGAGCAATAAGCTCTATCTGTATAGGTGGGTCTAAAATAACTCCTTTCGTAAATTCGTTGAATACTCTATTAGATCGTTCATATAGTCTATATATATATGTAGACCGGACTTTATTTAGTGGCGGTTGATCATGCGAACCCGACGCTTGCTGTCGGGTGTCTGGACACTGAGTGCTGTTGGACAGGATATGTCTGTTACAGAGCCACGCCTGGCCTGCTCGGAAGGCACAAGTGGCGACACTTGCACCATTTGATAGTTGATGCTGACGGGCACCGAAAGGCGGCGGCTCATATGCGGCTCTAGATTGGAATAGATAAGCTTAACTAATATATTTTGGACCGATTGGCATACCCATTACCCATATACATTTCACCAACCAGATGCTTGCCAATGGCCGGATGCATAGGCTTGAATGGAGCAACTGTGCTCTGTTGGCGCTGATACTTGAGCTGCGGTTCCCTGGGTCTGTAACGATCCAGCGACAGGGAACGGGCCTCAGCAAAATTGTGTCTAGTTTGCAATGGAATATCTGCATTGATACATAGACGATATATAGTTTATAAATTATATATGTATATAGAGAGATAGGGAGAGAGCAAGAGTATTTCAGAGAGTGTTTACAGTTTGATAGCGAAATAAAAGACAAATTTTGAGTCTAGATAATACTTTGTAAAATCATCACAGGAGTGCAAAGAAGAGTTTTATTTTTACATACAGTTCACAGTAAATATATATATAGGCACATAGACATATAAAGTAAACACTTATACACTTAGGTATATTTTATATAGGAATCAAAGTACATGTACATACAGAAATCGTGTCTAAAATGAAGCTCGAGAGTAAAGATAGATAGCTTTTGAGACGGGATATGTTTACATCGAAAGTTCACAACACATATTACCATAAAACTATGTGTATCTATATATACTCTTTTGTATTTTAGTAGTTTTGTTTTGATCCCTACTTTGAAAAGCATACAGTTACATTGATTAATACTGTTCCTCTTTAAAATTTTGGCAAACTTTTTGGTGAAATACCTTTTGAGGCGCGTCTGTCTTGATTGAGCCTTTGCTCCTTCTGCGCGTAGGATTGCAGGGAACAGCGACGCAATCGTTTGTCGCCCTTGCTCTGCTGTGAACATTCAATACATTAATTTACTGTAATTCTATCTGTCTATATATATATATATATTATCAATTACCGTTTTATAGTGCTGATTTATATCGGATGCTGCTTTAAGCAATAGATATATAAACACCAAAGCGAACAAATAGATAATGGGCTCAGCTGTATTTGATTTCTTGACATTATCCCTCTTCCGCTGGGCCTCCAATTTGGAGCGCCTGCCCGCCGTTCTTTGTTGTTTCAGCTGTTTGCTTCGCTTTATGGAGACCGCTTGTCGAGTGGATTCATTCGATCTCTTGGCACTAATCATTTCCTTGGCAAATACATCAATCTTTCTACACATCGGCTGCTCCAGCACCTGGTTGCCTACGACCTTTAAATGCCCATTAACGTTGAGATGACTTAGCTTCTCGGCAGCTACACCTGACGTGAAGTAGTAATTGTAGTTGTTCTGTACACCCGCGATCATCAGATAAACTGTGCAGAGCACCACAAGTATGCCCAAAGGAACGACATGATGATTGTTATTCAACTCAGTCGGCTTCACATCACGCAAACAAACTCTATCCTCCCCTGATTGATCTTTTTTCTCTTCCATTTGCATTGTTATTGTGTTTTTAATTCAAATTAGCAATACTAAAGTTATGATTTAATGTGTATGCTCTCGCTGGGGAAAATCGATACTGGGACTCTTTTCTGGCATAGCACAATTTCGTGCTAAAACTTTTTTAGACGAACGAATCCTACTGTACACATTTTTATATGAATTCAATGCTTAAAAATTACAACTAATTAAATTTTTGTATCTTTACAGAATACGCAAAATAGGAGCACTCCGTTCTAACACTACCAATGCGTATATGAATACGATTGCGAATCGTAAATACGAGTGTGAATACGAGCAACTTCCGCTGCTTCTACTTTTGCTGCAAGCTCTTCGTGAAACTGAAGCTCAAGCATGTCAGTTGGTCCAGTATTTCTGGAAGCAAAGCAATATTATTATATGTTCATGTTATTCTTATTAATATTTCTACCGCTGATTTCCAAACTTGCCGACTCATTTGAACCGCTTGTTTCAAGTCTGACGTTACCAAAAGTATTTTGCCGCTTGAACATCGCTGTCCGAAGGCTCTCATCTGAGAAGGCATCAGAAGTTAATAATCATAAATCAGAAATTCCTTCATGACTTACTCCGGCGTAAGCACTTCCGGTGGTTCTTTTTCAGATACTGGCTATGCATTGGATTCACAACTATGTTTGCTTTGCTGCGATGCTTGAGAGTATCGTAAAGTATGCTGCGAGATGGCGAGGCAGTTAATCCATTCAAATTGCAATCATTGGAAATTTCACCCAAAGACTGGACGGGCTTTTTCGTTAAAGTAGCGTGCTTCTGTTCTTCGCTGGTGATATTGCTGTGCAGCTTACGTAGAATGTTCCGAAGGATTTTAAATCTCTTGATAATGCGCTCCGGCTGTACCTGGGCGGCGCACAGTAAAATTGCTTTGCATTCACGCAAAATTCTAACATAATTTTGTAGATGCTCCTGACCTGGCTGCAGTACAACCTTCTGGTTAACATTCAGTTGAAAGTGTTCGAGTATTAAAAACCCCATTTTCACCAAATCCTCTAATAATACTTTATCAAACTGTTTCTCGGCCGCATTGAGTTGAGTTGTTAGAATTTCCAAGTAGCAACCCACAAAGGCATGACTATTCATAATCTCCTGAAGTGCTTGCTTAAACTTTGACATCTCCTCCTTAAAGTGCTGCTCCAATAGCTCCGAGTGTAAGTCCGAGGCATTAGCTTGCAGTGATGGTATCAAACTGGTATCCAAATACTCAAATGACGCCAAGCAGCTGCGAACAGTGGTTTTCACTGGAAAAGTTTCAGTTCAAACATGTATTGATTAATAAGTCTTATTGTTTAGCAATATACCTTTAAGGTTCGGTGCAAATGCTATGGCAAATATGCCAATTTGCGTAGCACGATCCAAATTCACATCGAAATCCGCAATAAATTCATCAGCCATGTCCGCTGGGCTTGAAGAGCGCAATAGATTGCGTATTTTATCAACGGATATTTTCTGAAAGTCCAGAAAACATGTGAAGACTAATCGCAGTAGCGACTCGTTAATGTAGTCTTCCAGTTGATATAGTGCTTGCTCCAGCGTCACGGCACGTAGTTTTTGATTAGAAAAGCTGTTTGATTGCAGACATTCATCTTGAAATTCTCCACAGTCACGCATGACCTAAGAGAAACCCATTAATAAGAGCATCACAGCTGTATATGACATATACCTTTTGACAGAGCGCACTTAAGGCTCTCTTATCTGATTGTAATGCAACATTAGCAAAGGATAAAGTTTGGCCAAGTAATAGATCTACTTCGCACTTTATTTGCTTGCTTAAATCAAGCAAATTCGTCGTCAAGTCCGTTTCAATGGTTCTGTCAACATTTTCAGTGGTCCACTCTGATAGAGAGTCAAGCAGAGAATCCAAAACTTTTAGAAAGGAGATTGCTTCTGTAGCGCAGTCCTGTGGTGATCGGGAAGGCCCAGCAGGTATCAAGCAAGTCCATAGCCGTCTGAGGCAAATTGATATGCGATCATTAAAATGCTGATGACTAGCCTATGTGAAAAAAAGATTAGCTTATAATAAAAAAAATGTATATATATTGTAAGTTACTTGAATCCTTGAACCACTTGCTGCCTCAGTTTGGATCGTATTCTCTAAGTGCCGAATGCATATTAAAATCTGTGTTAAGCATAGGCAAATAATTTCCAGAGAATCATGTTCAAGCTGATTGCCAATGTGTTTTTGTAACGTATTGGCAAAAGCTAAAAATTTCGCGCAAAAATCCTGTAGAGAACAAAGGCATATAAAAACAATTGCTGAAGCCGGCAAATCGGATTTTGTACATTTAGCCAGTTTATGTCGCTTTTTTTCGTGGATCCACCACTCTCTAGCATGCGTAGGCACGCATCCATTTTCTCTCGCAACGGTTGCATAATTATTGAATTAAAAACTTCACTTGTTGCACATCCAATATAAAAGCATACAAACAATGGTTTTAAAAAAGTGGCTTGCCATTCACACATCTGGCAACACTGCTTCCAATTCGCACTTTGACATTATTATTGCCAGATTTTCGAAATGTAGTGTGACGTACAGACGCAGACGTACACTACTTTCGATAGCAAAAATTGTAGTATTCTTAAATCATAAAAAAATTCTTTTCTATCATTGCAAAAATAAGTTAACTGCGGCTTATAACTTAAATCTCCAACGTCTTGCGTCTCACAATCTCTACTTGCCACGTAAATAATCAACTCTTAACACAATAGTAGGCATTGAATTTTGTGCAGCGCATACACCACGACAAGTGCAAGAAAATGAGCACGTCAAATGCAAGCCGTAAGGAAACGGAGCGCACCAAACTTATGCAGGAAAAATGTCAAACCCTATTAACCCAAATGCTGCGTGATGATGACAATAAATATTGTGTAGATTGCGATGCCAAGGGTAAGTACAATGTAACTAGATAACTAACAACACCATACATTTTTATAAGGAAATCTTTGTTTCCACAAAACATATGTACACATTCGGACAGTAATACATGTATGCATGTATCCTCTGTAGATAGTTCTTAGCTCCAAGAAGTGCTTCAGAGGACTCGTAACTGCTATGTTGATTATATTATTTTTAATTTCATTAATGGCAGTGCACGCAACACGAATGTTTAAAAGCGTCCACCACCCTCTTTAATAAGGGTCAGGGACGAGCAGAAAGTAGTACAGTGCGCGCTCTCAATATTGCTTGGCTGATGGGGAGCAAACAGCAGCAAGCATTTTGTTTGTTTATTCAACCGAGCTTTCACTGTATCTGACTAATGCTTACAGCGGGTTGATTCTTGTGTGGCCAACTGGTTGCTGATTAATATATATTCATATATATGAATTTCTATCGGATGAGAAGTGTTTCCAGATAAGCTGTTTTTTCGATAATAAAACTTTATCTGCTTGTTTATAATAATTATTGGGATTTAAATGTTGCAGGTCCCCGCTGGGCGTCATGGAATTTGGGTGTGTTTTTGTGCATTCGCTGTGCTGGAATCCATCGTAATTTGGGTGTACACATTTCCCGTGTGAAAAGTGTCAATCTAGATGCATGGACCCCGGAGCAAGTGATATCGCTGCAATTAATGGGCAATTCTCGTGCACGTGCCGTATACGAAGCTCAGCTGCCAGATGGGTTTAGACGCCCCCAAACAGATACTGCACTGGAGAACTTCATACGGGCCAAGTATGAGCACAAAAAGTATTTGGCCAGGGAATGGGTGCCGCCTTCACCGCCTAAAGTCGATTGGGCCAAGGAGATAGACGAAGAGCTGGAACGTCAGAAACGTAAAAAGAAAGCGGGTCAGCCTGGTTTGGGTATCAGCAACATAACGAGCAGCAACGGCGGATCTGCCGATAAACGTCCATCCACAACAGCAAAAAGTACACCACTACCAGCGCCACTGCCCAAACCAAAGCCCAATCAGGTGGGTGGATGCAGTCCAAAGACTTCGCATCGTGTGCAAAACAGTAGCACTCATAGTGCCGGGGAAAGTGATCTTCTAGGGTTGTCCTCACCCACAAAACCACTTGCGGCTAGCGGTGTGCAGGATCTACAGAACGATAGTTTCACCAGCTTCCTGAGCGCTAGCAGCAATGTGAATGTAATCACAACGCCGGAGAAGACGAATGGGAATAGCGGTGATGCTTCGCAGAATGTGCCAGCCACTCAACCAAATTCTCTGGCTCAACAGGAGCAGGACTTCTTTAATCAGGGTTCACTGGGTTCGTCAAGTGATAAGGATCAGTCAGGCAAAATGTCCAAGGATAGCATATTGGCATTGTACGGCAACGCTCCAACCACACACAATCCACAATTGAGCTTCGGAAACTTTACAGGCATGGCACCAGGCGGCTACATGCACCATCAGCAACAGCAGCAGGTGCCCCAGCAGACACATCATCATCATCAATTCATGACACCCCCCAATTCAGTAAGCATGTACAATGCACCGGTCATGGCCGCACCAAATGCTTTCAGCAATGCGCCCACTGGTGGCGCCATGAATCTTGTGGGCAATGTCGGTTTTGGTGGCGGTCAATTTCCAAATGCTAGCACCAGCCCCTATTTGACGGGGAACAATTTGATGGCGGGCCAACCAGCAGGGAATAATTTGATACAAACAAATCAGAGTCTGCTCAGTGGTATGCAGCTGTTTGGTGCAACTGGAGCGCCACCGGCGTCGGCACAGTCACAACAACAACAAACACAACAGCTTGGCATGAATCTTATGCAACCGATACCTAGTGGATTACCATCTACGATTTATCCAACTGCAACAGGACCCACAGCCGCGTCTGTGACGACCAATTTGAATCAGCAATTTGGCAATTTAAATATCGGCAATGTTTGGCAATAAATGAGAACGAGACTCTGTGCATTCCTTGTTGAAGGGTCCATATGCTGAAATAAGTTGATAATTGTTAATATGTAACTTTTTGTACTGACTTGTCGTCGTCTTCATCGTCGTTGCCGTTGGTGCCAGTGTTTGCGTTGTGCTGTCTATAGATGAATCACGTGTATACATTTTTTTGTTTGTTTGTCCTCCTGTTTGTTTATAAAATGTTAAGCAAAAATGGTGTCCAGTGCATAGCCTCTACAAATGGGGACATCGCATTATCATTATACATATACGTAGGAACTGTTCAATTACTTGTACGTGCATATAGATACACATATAAAGCTCAAGATAACCAAGGATTACCACAAATGGAGATTTTTGTGATGACATGTGTGTTCATATGTATGATACTTACATATATACATTATTCATCTAGCCATACGTATTCACGTTCCATCACTACGGGTGTCGAAATTTCGGGCAAGTGTACTTGTAAGTTATATTTTATCCTTATGTATGTATGACTTTCAATACCTAATTGAAATTCCGCAGTATGAAATACGTATGTACTTCTAATTATAAGTGGAAACAATTTTAATAAATAAATATTCATTAACTATATGATTAAGTATTTACATTTTTTAACATGAATAGTAAAATAACTGCAGTTTTTCATTTCTAAACAAAATAATTCGATAAAACCGTCAAGATCGACTTTACAAATTCAGCAAAAGTTTTTTTTATTTGAAATGGAAAGAGACTTGAAGCATTAATTTCAACAAGCGTTCAAGGGCCATCTAACAATATCGCCGAATAATCACTACCTTAGCATGAGGAAAAGCAGTAGAGCGAGCGCACCTGCGTTTGAGTGTTTGTCCCACTGGGTATTTCAATGCAACCCTGAAACCAAATTCCCTCTAGCTCTCCGCACCGCGCCGCCTATTGTTTAACACGTCAACTCTAACAACAAAAGTAAAAACACAAAACAAGAAATACAATAAATAAATTGCGCAATATAAAACATAAACAAATTAAAAAATTTACCAACATGGAGAACAATGAAGAGGCTGAAAGAACCAATGAACTGAGACAACGCAAGTTAACGAATATAAACAAGGAGATGTCAACAAAGGAGGCTTACTTTGCCAGCCTCGAAGAATGGGCCAAACAGGCAACGCTTGTGCCAATCTTTCCGAACTATCTGTTTGCCAACTACAATTATCAACAATTATTCCAAACTCAATTACCCTACGCAGCATCAGGCATACCACTGTTCCAGCCAAATTTTCAAGCCCGGCCTCAGGCAGTGCAACAGCCCCAGCAGCCGACAAACCAGCCGCAGCCAGCCGCGCCTGTTGCTCGGCCGAACTTTAATCGCTTTCGAGTGCTGGACGAAGCACAACAGCAAGAAATTATCCAGAGAGTTGGTGGCACTGAGATGGTTGTGGCACCATTTTGGAAGCGCGCGCTCGCGGAAGCAATCGATGTGATCATATTGTTCGTATTGAAAATAGTCGTAACTTTTTCGCTATTTCATTTATTTGAACTGGATTTCGACCGTGCGATGCTTAAAACAGTTGCAGATGATGACATTTTTCTGAGTTTCTTAGACATCTCAATTAATTTTTTTACAATTTCATCGGACTTAATTCTGATTGAGTTTCTCACAAAACTATTGGTATGCTGTTATGAATGCACTTGGACGGTGTTGTTTAATGGTGCTACTCCTGGCAAATCGGTGATGAAAATTCGCATTCTCTATGTTGAAGCAGTTGTACTTCTGCCACCCGTAATGCCACAATTTGTATTCCAGGCTCATCGAGAACCTTTACGTGCAGTTCTCTATCCCGCTGAGACTCCAACCTTCCTTCGGGCAATGATGCGTGCATTAGTAAAAAATTTGGTCATGACTCTTCTATTTCCCATTTGCGTAGTCATGGTCTTTTTTAAAAACAATCGCACGGCCTACGATGTTCTAACAAAGACCATCGTTGTTGAAACAAATCGAAATCAAACTCCAGTCGCGGTACCTCCACAACGTCCACATCAACAATAGTCAAAAATAAGATGGGATGCATGACTATGTAATGCCAAATCTTGATAGAATATGACCGTTAAATCAAGTACATGTATAATTTTTGTTATCGCTAAATGCTAAATAGGTAAAATATAGAAAAGATTTCTGTAGCTCATATCTTCCTTATTCCTATCACCTCTGTGGCCAGTCTGATTCCTAATTAAGAGAAATCGGTCATACGCGTCGTTACATTATTACGAGTCATATTGAAAATAAAGCAAGACGTCGAATAAAAATATATTAGAAGTATGTAGCAGTACTTCGGGTTCTTTTTAAAAACAACCGAGTGGAAATTCTTTATTTAACTTGAACGTTTTTCAAAGATTGTGCAACAACGTTGCCTTTGCCGGGAACATGCAGAGGAGCGCCTTTATAGCAGGCCACCAGCTCACTATTTGTCATTAGATCTGGAGCACACGCTTCAAAAACTTTTTTCTTTGGGTTCAGCTGGGCATCAGGCTGTCGTTCATAGCCTTCGCAATGAACTAAATCACCGGGTACGGCTCCAATTGGTGGGCTCAGTACTTCAACCTTGTCTGGTGTTGATGCACACATTACCATTGCCTCCGATGTGACTCCACGCATTTTCGCAGGTTTCAGATTACACAGTACAACAACCAGCCTGTTTTGCATATCCTCCAATGGCACGAATTTAACAAGTCCCGACACAACAGTCCGTGGTGCAGCCTCGCCACAATCAATCTTTTCCAAGTACAGGCTGTCCGCGTCTGGATGCCGATCGACCTCTATAATTTTGCCTACACGCATATCCAACCGGCCAACATCTACAGGTGCCTCGGGTGCAGTTTTCGGTTTTTCCGCCACAGTTTTCTTTTCCTTAATTTTCTTCTCTTTGGGAGCTGAGGTGACCGCAACAATGGGTTCGTTCGATTCAGTTGCAACAGGTGCTTTGGGCTTTACTGGCGATGCGTCTATTTTAGTACACATTCCTCTATTTCCGGGCACTGGATATTGCTTCTTGCCATTGCGAGTTTCGAGAGCTTTCAACTGTGCTAAAGCTGCTTCTACTTCCTTCATTAACGCTGCGTTTTCGTCAATTAATTCCTGTTTCTTGCGCTGAAGAAGATCCTTTTTTATTGCCAATATCTACATTAGTATAATATATCTATATATTATTACTGATTCTGTTGCACTTCCCTACTACATTACCTCCTGTTCTATAGAGTTAACAAGAATTTCGGCACGACGATTATTGTCCACAATTTTCTGCAAATCAGCCATCATAAAACTTCCTCCAAAGTGAGCTCTTGATAGATTTAATGCAAATCTGCATGTGGCTCGGAACATTATTATTTAAGCCAGGGATACATAATAATTTTAATAAATAGCAATATTATTTAATATATAGTTATATATCATGTATTCGTATATAATCAATGGAATGTAAAAATTATGTTTACAATTACTTTCACAATCATAAAATTAAAAAATGTATTTAAATTGACTTTTATTACATTAATGTTGATACTTTGTCGATAGCTACTTGGCGCTATTTTTATGTTCTTAATAGGCATATCGATAACTTTTAATACTGAACGATGAAGATTTGTGAACGTAAACATACATACGCAACAACAATTGATGCAAATATAAGTTACTAAATATAATAATAAGTGTAAAGTGTTGATTGAGAGTGCTTTTGTTTTAAATGGATTTCGTTTATTGTGGCGGCGCTGATCAAATCGGCGCGTCAGAAGACATTTTAAGTACGTCAACCAATACATTTGTAAACACTGTGTTTGTGTTTGCTCTAGATGTACATATAGACTATTGTGTATTCCCAAACTTTCTCCAACTCGTCAAAAGATATAGTTTCATTAAATTTTAAAATTACTGCAGGAGTCTACGATACCGGTCCGTCGCGTAACGCTGATCATTATTCACCAAGTTTTAATGGGTTTAACATTGGCACCAGCGATGCAGACTATATTGCCAATCCAATACCGATTCTTGCTGACGGTGGGGAAAATTTTGGCGTTTCGACTGTGGCCTTCGACGACTATGAAGAACTACTTTGGATGGGAAATCAAAGCGTAAGCAGGTCTTGATAAGTTAATGTTGTTATTTCATATCGCGCAATCTTCTTTAACAGGGACATGTGACGTCCTACTATACGAGCTCTTTGCAGAAATACACATCCTTCCAGGTCCATGCTAGCGATATTGTTAGACAAATCATAACAATAGATTCAGGAGTTCTGGTGTTAACTCAAACCTCCCTGCGCCACCAGATACGACGAGGACTGCCAAAGTTTACGCACAAGTGAGCATTCAACGTAAATCGTTTCTATTCTTTTGTTTTGTGTGGTTTCCAACACATTCTTGCTCTCTAAAATTCAACTACATATATCGAATATTTAATTCTTTTAGGTCCATTAACATGGTGGAAATGGTGTGTATGTTGCAGCTATCGCCCCATCGCTTAGTTATGGCAGGTCTACAAGAGGTGCTCATCGATTTTGATATGCGCACTTGGAATGAGACGCGATTGGAACACGTGGGTTCCGCTGGATGCACAGTGCTGCGGAAAAACTCTCGGTATTTATTTGCCGGTGACCAATTTGGTACCGTCACCCTCCGAGATTTGAAGACTCTAAACGTAGAGCATACAATCAAAACGCATACGAACAGTTTATCCGATTTCGATGTCCAAGGCAATTATCTAATATCATGCGGATATAGCGGACGGCAAAACAATTTGGCAATTGATCGCTTTCTGATGGTCTACGATCTTCGAATGCTGCGGCTTATATCGCCCATCCAGGTTCTGATTGATCCACAAATGCTGAAGTTTCTGCCATCTCAAACATCCCGCCTGGCTGTTGTCTCCAGCTATGGCCAGTTCCAACTGGTTGACACTGTAGAGCTGAGCGAACCGCGTGTCTCAATGTATCAGATTAATACGAATGGCAGCCAGTGCTTGAGTTTCGACATTAGCTCCTCATCGCAAGTTATGGCGTTTGGAGATCAGTCTGGTCATATTAATACCATAGCCTCAGTTCAGACACCGCAGCCGCAGTTCAATGCCTTCTCGCGGAATACAGAGTTTGCGGATGTGGTGCCCCAATTACCAATGGTACCATTTACAGACACTAACTTTCCACTATCCTCGGTAATGCTGCCGCATTTGACAACGGGGACACGTTGGTTTTCCGATTGGCCCGAGGAGCTCTTACGCTATACTTACCGACGTCCAAAAACCATCGATGGCGATGTGCTAAACAATATGAAGATGCAAGGACCCATTGGCTATTCACCGAATCCAAGGACAGCTCGACGAAATCAAATACCCTACATTCTGAACGACCAAGGCCAGAGTGGTGCAGGCATTCCCAACGTAAATGGAACGACGACGGTTATCAAAGCGGAAAGCGGTGTAAAAATCATACCCAGACGATATCGTAAAGTGGAATTGAAGTACACGAAATTGGGTACGCAAGACTTTGATTTCGAGCAACATAATCAGACGTGCTTTGCCGGCCTCGAAGCCACCTTGCCCAATTCTTATTGCAATGCCATGCTGCAGGTGATGCCATATAAATATAGACATGTCATTAAAATTTTTCTTAAAGGATTTCTTTCGGTATTGTTAGATTCTCTACTTTACGGAACCGCTGCGGATGAAGCTAATTAATCATACCTGCGGAAAGGAGTTTTGCTTATCCTGCGAACTGGGCTTTCTTTTCCACATGCTGGACAAGAGCACTGGTTGGTTTTAGTACGTAATTCAAATGACAGTTATTTAATGAAGTACACAAAACTTATTTTAGCTTCGACACCTTGTCAGGCCAGTAACTTTTTGCGATCATTTCGCACAGTACCTGAAGCGTCAGCTTTGGGCTTGATTCTATCTGATCGATCGTCAAATGTTAATTTAATTACATTGATTCAGGCAAGTATTAGAATTCATCAGCAAATAGGAATACACAAAAACTTCATATAACTTCGTGCAGAACTGGAATCGATTTATTTTACATCAAATGCATTATGAGATTCTGGATTCGGGTAAAAACGCTGGCATAAGCTGTTCGCAAAATGCCTCGTTTGTTGGTTAGTAAAAATTAGGCATCAAAATACACATAAAGCTTATTATTCTATTGTATATAATCTCCAAAACAGATAGCATAAGCTCAGAAAGTAGAGCATCCGCTGACGTATATGAAGGAAACACAGGTCGGAGCAAATGTTTGATTAAAATTCGTATGATTTATGTATCAAATAATGATTTTCATATTACAGATGATAGTTCCAAGGAGGATGAACGGGAACGTTGTAAGATAAATGCCGAAACGGATATAAGTAAAATTTTCGGTACTAAACAGATATGCATAAACAGATGCCTCAAGTGTCAAGCAGAGGTAAACCTTTAATTAATTATTTTGTATGATTAATAATGTATATTTCATTTTAGAAATTATTGAGAATTATTAGTATTAATACGAGTTTCATTATAGAAATCGAAAGAGAACATTCTACTTGCCTGCAATTTGTCGTACCCCACGCATTTAAAGGATAACGAACAGCATTTCGATTTTGGAAATATTTTGAAGCGATCACTGAGTTCGGAGAAAAACATTCAAGCATTTTGTGAAAATTGTAAGAAGTTTTCACCCACCAACCAGAGTGTTAAGGTAACATATATAGATATGGCATTTATTAAAAAATGTAATTTATTCGCAAATAACATCGTTTTAGGTTACGTCTTTGCCGCAAATTTTAGCTATAAACTGCGGTCTGAATAACGAAAAGGATATCAACTTCTTAAAACGGCAATTGAATCGACCCAACGATCGTCCGGCCTCCGAGGCCACCACCTTGAGCACCAGCAAGCCGTGTCGTTATGGTATTAACTGCTCTCGGAGCGATTGCCATTTCATGCATCCGGACCGGAAGTCACCTTCGCACACCAATCAACCAAGCAACTCCAACAGTTCGCCGAGTGCACGTCAAAAGCCTTGGTTCCCGCTCGCTTTCAATATGGGCATCAGTGAAACGGGTGAACTGAACGTTTCGTCCCAAACGCAAGCGTCTAAAACGGAACAAGAATCGGAAGATGAAGAGCAATTACAACAGCAGCAGCAACTAGAGAAAGAACAGGAGCTAGCCAAGGATCAGATTCAAAGAATGTATACGTTGCATGCAGTTGTCTGTCAGGTAGACGACGGCACACAAAAGAATTTAGTGTCTTTAATAAATGTGCGGCCCAAATATCATGCAATGAAGGCGACCACGGCGGATGTGGCCGACGAGCAGCAGCAATGGTATATATTCAATGACTTTAGCATTTCACCCGTGTCGCCACAAGAATCCGTTTGGTTTACGCTAGACTGGAAGGTGCCGTGTGTTCTATTTTATCGCAGTCTAGATGAAGACATAGATCCAGATCCAGTTTTGGACGAACTAGTAACGATGGCAGCGTCTAAATCTAACGAGTCCATCACTAATCCTATTAATCCATTCTTGCACGTAAGCTCAAGAAATTTTCGAAAGTGCTTAGCATTTTAATAAAAATTATCATGTTTGAAGGAAATAATAAATCCGCCACCAAACAATCTCAGTTCGGATGTTCTGTTGAAACCATTGCAACCGGATGAGATGCCGCAAGCGGGTGATCTAATTGCAATGGATGCGGAATTCGTCACACTGAATCCGGAGGAGAACGAAATACGACCGGATGGAAAAACGGCGACCATTAAGCCCTGTCACATGAGCGTGGCACGTATCTCCTGTATTCGGGGGCAAGTTTCTGGGTATTTGTATTCCTAAGATATGTTGTAACTGAAACTGGCTTTTTCCCAATACAGTCAAGGTCCCGATGAGGGTGTGCCTTTCATAGATGATTACATTTCGACACAGGAAAAGGTCGTGGATTATCTGACACAATTTTCGGGTATTAAGCCAGGCGATTTGGATGCCAACTTCAGTAATAAGCGATTGACCGCCTTAAAGTATTCGTATCAGAAACTGAAGTTTCTTGTCGATATGGGCGTCATATTTGTCGGACATGGTTTGAAGAATGATTTTAGGTAGCTTCCTATACTCTTCGACATGTCAACATTGGGAACCTCATTGGAATATTTAATTTGCAGGGTTATTAATATTTATGTTCCATCCGAACAAATCATTGACACTGTGCATCTGTTCCATCTACCCCACCATCGCATGGTGTCATTGCGTTTCTTGGCCTGGCACTTTTTAGGTGTGTAGCTAAAATATCTAATAACCACGTATAATATATATATAAATATCTCCTACACAGGCACAAAGATTCAGTCTGAAACGCACGACTCCATTGAGGATGCTCGTACAACGCTTCAGCTCTACAAGCATTATTTGAAGTTGCAACAAGAGAAGAAATTTACGATTGCATTAAAGAATCTATACGATCGAGGTAAGCAGCTGCAATGGAAAGTACCGGAGGATTGAATATGATGAATATGATCTTGCCAGGCCTTTTAATTTAGCCGGCCGGAAAGATTTTAATTTTTTAACAGATTTTAACTTTTATGTATTTGTTTGTTTTGTAATTGAAAAAAAAAAATCGAAAAAGAAAAGTAATTCCAATTAATGTTAAGCTCAACAGTGTTTGCTGGGACTTGCCCAGAAATAAATAAAAATTTGTAAATTTTCACTAAACAATTATTAAGTTAAATGCATATATAGTATGGCTAAGCATATTCATTTATGATTGATTTACTGAAGAACCTGTTTGGAAAGCTATAAAAACATCTAAAGATTGTGGTAAAACTTGTTCATATTTTCCGCTAAGTGCGGGTCGCCTTTACTTCTGATTATTTACATTAAGAACCCACACACATCCCCATTACACTCATGTGTGTGAAACTTGTTCGTGTTTGGGTATTGCCCGGTAAGTCTGTCACATTAAGAATTAATCTCCACCAAGCAATCTATTCGAACCGATTTTACATATATATAATATTTATGTGTTATATATACTGAATTATATGTTATCTATATTCATATAATGCTGAAGTTTCGTGTGAGAGCGCTGCTAAGTCTTCATTCTTGTCAGATTCGAATATATCGAATTTGGTATAGATCTATACAATTTCTAAGATATTTGTTTATAGAAGGTAGTTGTCGGGTGAGCCAGACTTGCTGATACCCTGAAAAGCGTACTTATGCTTCACTCTGACATGCATATGTGTGTGTAAATCTATAAGTTTAAACGTATATAGTTGGATGGCTTTGACGTAATCTCTGAATTTCCCGAGAATGTCTTACTTATTAAATCCGAGCTAAGATAGTGTGCAGGCGATTGCTGCATTTCGTATAAATACAGCTGCAGCTCGGCTGGTTTATGGCATTCAGCTTGGTAGCTTCGCGGACAACATGGGATCCCAGGCAATAATTCTTGGCTTGAGCTGCACACTATTGCTCTGCGCTGGTATTTACGTGCACTTACCTTTGCTTTGCAATACCTAATCCATTATCAATAGTAGTTAGCGCACAGGTTTACGTCCGTGGCGGCAAGGAGGGCTCTTATCAGGTTCCTGGAGTGCCAGGGGTATTCCAACATTCACCTTCAACGGGTTCGCACACCTATAGCGATGGGATTGGCAATGTCTTTACTCATAATAAAGCTGGAGAAGGTTCAGAGGGTGCGTGTGAGCTATTGCTGGCTCTATCAGTCTTATCCTTCAAAGATCTATGTTTTATATCTTTAGCAACGCACACTATAAAAACGCCACATCTTATTGCCCAGAATGGGCCTAACCGCCAACGTTCCGCCAGGCATTCCCACACTGAGGGTCAGGAGACTCCTGGCGATCATGGACACTCAACGGATATACATCGTGTCCGTCGTGATCCACAGCTTGGTTACGTTTCACGTCCCGATGGCCGCTCTGTTATTTATGGTGCCAACGGTGGTGCCATTGCCACCGGTGCGGATGGTCGTACTGCTGCTCACATCCGTCGAAGACGCCAAAGAGTTCAGGGTGAAAACTTTGTGGCGAATCGCGATCAGGCTGGTATCTGGGGGGATGACATCTCCGTTTGGAAGCGACCCAATGGACGTACTGTTTCAGTGGATAAGAGTGGCAAGATTCTAGTCACTGGCCGATTCGGTACTCAAGTCGTAAGTTATTAGACCACTTAATACTCATATTTATTCAACGCTAACTGTGTTTCTTACTCTTTAGTATAACCGTTAGTTCGCACAGGACACGGACCAACTTTCTTTCAACTCAACTCTATATAATAAATAAATGATTTGATTTAAAATTTCCTGAAATGTACTCAGAAGACTCAGAGTTGTAATTAATTAGAGCAATCAATGTTCGTTGCCGGACATTGCGTTGATTTTTCGAGCACTGAAATAATTATATTTAGATACCCAGATACCCCAGCCAGAGGGTTTCTACATTATAGTTTCTATATATGTGTCATATATACCCAAAAGCAAAATGTGTACATACAATTTATTTGGTTGATTTCTCGGACTGTGCTTTGAAAATGTTATAAAAATTCTGAAATTAATTGCTTCAAATCAAAACTATCGAAGAATTGATAGAAAAGTAGGTACAAAATTCAATAATGGACGCGGTATGTAATTTTTTTCGCAACAATTATATATTGGCCAACTGTGAGGAGGTCATACGTAAGAAGGCTTTCACCCTGAGTTTATCCCATTACCAAATGGCTGAATTGCCAGCGATAATCGAAAACTGTCAAACGCTGATGAAGCTATTCCTGAACCAAAATAAACTCACAAAGGTACGTACAGGGCAAACAGCAAGAAATACATAAGTATTTATGTTTATACATATACATCGTCCAGGTGCCCTCCTGTTTGGGAAACCTGTTGAGACTTCAAGTCCTGGCGCTGGATTATAACAAGCTTGACGAGTTCCCCGAATGTGTTTGCGAATTGGTCCGCTTGAAATTCCTGAATATTAGCTGTAATAATATAAAGCGTCTGCCGCCAGAACTGGGTCATCTAACCGCTCTGGAAACATTTTGGTGCAACAATACGGGTCTTTTAGAACTGCCTGTCGAAATCTCCAATTGTGAACGGCTTGAAACACTAGGTTTGCGGGGCAACTGCCTGTGTAAATTACCCGATGAACTGGGTAAGCTGGTCGAACTGCGCTGGCTTACTGTGGAGAATAACCAACTGGTGCAGTTGCCGACAACGTTCGTGGCGTTAGAGAATATGGTCCATTTAAATCTGAAGGGAAACCGACTCAGTCGAATGCCACGGGCATTAGTCAACATGAGCAAGTTGAGATTCGTTTTTCTCAACGAAAATCATATTGAAGAATTACCAAAGAGATCAGACCTGGACCATCTAACTTGTCTGCGAATGATTAATCTGTCCAGGAATCCTATTAGCGCGAATCCAGAGATGCGTCAGCTGGCAATGGTAAGTTTTCATAATCTTTACATATAGATGTGCTTATATTGATTTTCGCTTTGTAGCATCTAACAAATATATATGTGGAGTCGGAGAATCAGATACATCCTGCACCGATCTCAGTCAATTCTTTCATTAATATCAATGGGCAGCAGAACGTAGACGAAGAGGAAGATTCATCTGATTGGGGCAATAGCCCACGAACAAGTCAATTGGACAGTTCAGATGACAGCATATTGGAAAGCACTATCGAAGAATTAAGTGTTATGCTGCCTGAATTGTCTCGTTGTGTTATATCATTTTAAGAACAACCAAATAAATCTTTCGCGTACTGTTTATTTAGGTGTATCTGTGTATGGTAATATGTGTGTAAATGTTTCAAACGTAACAATTCAAATGCGATTTGCTTTGGTAGCTGCGTAAGGAAGCCACGAAAGAATGGGTCAATGTGACCAAATCTTAAAAACTTTAAATTTAACTAGACATCTTCTTTATCAACTCTTCATCCTGCATTGACATTGCAGTTAGTTTCTTGCCAATTTTGTCATGTATATCCAAATACTTTGCAACACATCTGTCGATGCAAACCATTTCGCCCTTGCCTGCAAGAATATTATTTTTATTTATTTCCGTAGGAAAAACGAGCTAATGTAAAATTCACCTAATTCAGATTCACCATAGCGGGGCGGTATGCATTTTTTGTGGCAGGCGTTCGTCATACGGTTATATAAATCAGACATCATTTCAATTTCCATTTCTTGCATCAGCTGTAATTTAGCCTGGTCGGCTACGCTTATCTGAGGCATTGCCATGTTTCTCAAGTATTATGGTCTACTGGTTTGAAGTTTTTTTTTCTTTAATATTTCTTGCTGATTTCTAATCAAAACGTCTTTCCGCAATTTTGTGATCGTATTCACCGTGGTTTGCCTTTTTCATTCGCTCTCGTACGCGCAAATTTTCAAATCTTCGTCCTTCTACTGATCGTTTGGACAAAACAAAAGCGTATACACCACCAACGGTTAAAACTGCCCTATTAAACAGAATTTTTATTTAATTGTACGTCGTGTTTCACACTACACATTTTACTAACCAACAAACAGCAATTCGCCCAGCGTTTCCAAGCGGCATTGTCAAACAAAAATGTGTGACTGTGCCATGAAAAATATCTAATACCTACTCGATAGACCAAAATACCAAAAAATTTGTGTGCTACACATTATTATAAACCAACTATCGATATTTTAAGTGTGCGGCAGATTTTGTGCTTGTTGGTTTATATTCGTTACTTACTTATATGTTTTATTCAAAATGTGGCGTGCAAGTAGTATTAGGATTTAAATTAATAATTAAAAAATGCATAAGGTATAGAATTTTATTGACAGTGCATCACAAACTGTTCTATATATATAAGTATATCTATGTGAATATGTTCATAGTGATCATTCATTGTTAATCACACACTGAGAATATGTACTATAACAAAAAATATAGTGATACGTTTAAAACAAATAAAAAAAAAATCAACAACATTACTGCCACAAATAGAAAATAGAAGGATGTCTTTCTAGCAGTAAATTGATAAACTTGATTTCGTTACGACAATGTTTTGGTAAAATTTCAACAGAAACTATAAATTGACAATTTAAATCTATGTCATATGTACATAGTACAAAAGACTCTCAATAAAAAGCTAATATAAAATCGTAGGAATGTATGATCATATGTACACATGCATGTACTATTTTTTCATTTATCTGATAATCGAGATTAACTTGGTTTCACGCCAAACCAACTCATTTTCCAATTTAGCGTATCGTGCAGAAGTTTTTCCTCTTCGGGCGAAAGCTGCAACAACGTGGAAACTGCACGCACAAGGTGTCGAGCCTCGACCTACAGAAAGAATTTCATATAAATGAATCTTAATGAATATACAAAATAGTTAAAAATACCTCTCGACTTGTAAGAAATTTAATGATGACATGTTTTAGATATTTAAAATTTACTTCATCCATTATAATGCAATTCGTTTTGTTTTCAGATTGAAAGTTTTCAATTGGTGCATGCGACACTCTAAAGGCGGGCGTTGCTTGATCCGTATCGACATCAATAGTTGCTGTTTGAGAGCTACGAAACTCTTTTTGTAGAGTTTTCTTAAGATCACCTAATCGATGGTTCAAAGTCTTTATTGTCTGCATTCGTAAAAGAATAGTGTTAATTGAAACGGATTTTTTGACAGATGTTTGCTTGATTAAAGCTCACCTTGTTCTTTTCAGCAATCTCTCGCTGTGTCACCTCGTATTTCGCATGATCTATTGCATTTTTGTGCGCCGTTTCCTTCATCAATTGCAGTGCCTGACGTGCCTCTTGGATATCTTTTTCCAACTGCTTGTTCTTGTCGTGTAGTTCATTGGATTCCGTTTTTTCCATACGTAGTTCCTTCTTCAGCAGTTCTTCGCTCTGCGAAATCTCAGCATTTCGTAAAAGAGCCGTCAACTTCTCTTCACGCTCCACTTCCAATTTTATTTGGGTGTCACCTAAAAGTTGTTGTTTTTCGCTAACCTGATTGCGAAGCTTTTGGGCAATCTGCTCAGCGTTTTTCACATATTCAGTGAATCTTTCATCAGCGGCTGTGAGCCGCATTTGGAGATCTTTGGCTTCAGCTGCCAGCGTTTCCTAAGTTTGGGTTTTGTTTGGAATAAGTTGTAACATAGTTTTTTGTTTTTGTTTTTTTTTTTGATAAACCATAAAAGCAATTTAATAGAAAATAGGGTTTGGATTATAATACAATTTGTTAATTTAAAAAATTGCAAACAAATATAGTTAAGTTTTTTAATTATCTGCAAAATGATTACTTGGGTTAGTTATAAATTTAGTCATGCCATCAACAAAGGAATGTCTTTGGATGTGTGCAGGTGTTTGGTATGCGTTTTTTATGTGTTATAGGTGCCACTGCTAGCCGTCAATCTCAGAAGAATTGGTACTCACGGATCTGTTGCGCTCAAATAGGATTTGTTGTTCATTCTCTTCGCGGCATTCTTTCAGTGCAAGGTTCAGTTCGTCCAGCTCGTCTTCCAGTAATTTAATCTTTGAAAGTCGGTTACATTACTTTGTTTGACTTAGTAACTGATATGGGAAATTTACCTTCTCATCACGTTGTTTTATTTCGTTTTTCGCCTTTTCGAGCTCAAACGTGACTTGCTTACGACTCTCTATGGCATCGTCTCGTGCTTTGAGTGCCTTGCGTTTTTCGGTGGTCTCCTCAGCCACCTGTTGGGAAAGGCGGCTGACTTGCTTTTCCAGCGCAAAATTCTGCCCACTCCATGAGCTCTTGATGTCTGCTAGCTGTAAATGCGCCTCTTCAAGGTGCTGCTCCAACAATTTATGTTCCTGCACAAGTGCCTGCACTTGTTGGTCAGTGTTTAGCTTAGACAATGCTTCCAGACGTGCTTCTTCGACGATTTTCATTCGCAGTTTCATATTCCGATTATCCTCCTGCACAGCAGCAAGTGTTGTAGTCAATTGAATTTTCTCCTGCTGTGTAGCGTGACGTAATTGCTCCAGTTCATCACGTAAGTCCTCAGCAATTGGTTCAATTGTGCGCAAGCGTTCCAACTCCTGGTTAAAGTTCTCGATCTGATGCTGATACTGCCGTACAGAATTCAAGTGATTTACCGCTTCCTGCTCGCGAAATCCCAGTAAGCTCTTCAGTTTGTCGATTTCGATTTGTTGAAGTGTTTGTATTTTCTCCTGTTCCTCGCAGTAGATATCTTTCTGTGTTTGTGCTACTCTTACGCTTTCCAATAAGATCTCATTGGTTTTATCAACTCGGTTCTTTTCCTCTTGCAACTGTTGTAAATTTTGACTTAGGGTGCTAACTCGCGAAGAAAGCTCATTGCATTGGCTTCGTAGGTGACACAGTTGTTCAGACTTCAACATCAGCATTATTAAAAACAGATGTTTTCAACATTATCAAATAAAAAACATTTTGTTTACATTGAACCTCACCTCACTGTAGGCTGCGCCACCGCCCACATCATCAGTTACGTTGGAGTTAATGCTTACACGACGGCTACGTATGCGATAATTATTGATATTGTTATTGTTCTGTCTATGCGATTGTGATGCAGTCGTCGACACATCATCTCCAGTTTCCTCCTTAATTTTGTTTTTCAGCGTCGCAAACATTTTTATTTTGAATTTGCTTGCCTGCCTTACCTATTATTCTGATTAGACTCGAATAAGTGTGTTTATTCTAAGCGTATTCTATTTATCGCGATGAGGCACACCAGCGTGAAGCTTGTTTTTTTTGTTTATATCATTGCTTAAATTTGGGTCTGCTTTGTGTTTGAGCTTATCAAGGAAATGTAAAACTATTTAAATTTGCAGTCTATATAAGTTGCTTCTTTTTTAGACCCATACGAGCAGCCCGAGGTTGCCACTTCGTTAAGACTACATCTGGCAGCCTACTTGAAAAGTGCATATCTTAAGCGGCAGCCTTGGCAATTTATCGATAATTATTATAAAATAGACGCCAAAAACATCTGACGAGCGCGCTAAATTTTTATAATTATTAAATATAACATTTGGATAGTTAAGTTCGTTCAAATTATTATATTAGTAAAAGGAAATGGATCAGGATCTTACAAAACAGATACTTCGCGACAATTGCGGCAGTGACCCAATGGGTGCTTCGTCCTTAAAGGAGATTTCCTTGATAGAAACTGTGACCAGTTTCCTAGAGGAGAATGGAGCTAAAGAGGTCGACCCCCGTATTTTGAAAAACGTGGCCGAGGCTCTATCAAAACGCATAAGTTCGGACGAGTGAGTACTCCTTTGGTCTATTCTTATTGTACACTGTTTTACCTGAGTTTGTATGTGTGTTCATGTGCATTGTGGATAAGCCTTTCAAGTTTTGTTTGGCAGTGCAACATTGCAAGTGCAACGCGTAATTTGGCTTCAATCCAAAACTAAAATTGGATTCATTAAAACGAAAGCAGAACTGCATTATTAGCATTATTATCCACTAGTGCCGATGATACTCTCCCAGCCGTATCTCTAAACTAAGTGGGCAAGATCATAAGCATAAGCAGACCATTGACTACGCGCTCAGCGGCAGGTCCGCAATGAATTTCGCTCTCAGTTTGGTGAGTAAATGTACATACGTATTTATTCCTCAGTAAGCGTATGTTTGAATAACCCACCCCATTTTATGCGAGAGTAAACCCAACACACAGCCATTGGTGACAGTAGGATGGGTGAGAAGAGCGAACTCTCCGGAAAATACGGAGCAACATCTGCCGCACATTTGTGTTAGTCTCGTGTTCTGAGCGCGTTTTCCTTGCAGAGCGAACGAACTCTCCCGTTTTCGAATGGGATGAACGGCGGATGATGATGCCCGATGGGGGTTTTCACTCGTTATCTCGAAGCGCATTTTCAGTAATATTCTGGCATTCGGTTCAATTAGACATACAATATATGTATTTATATGAAGAGAACTACAATTTATAGTATTTTCAATTGTATTTTTGTTCGTTTGTTGTGATTGTACTTCGTTTAACGCCTATCAGTCTTTCTTTTGCGCAATATACATACATAACTACATACGTGCATAAGATTTGAAATACATACGGACTTCTCGGTTCGCGCTTAAGTAAATACTATATATACAGACTTACTTCTATACGTATATATATATATGCCCGTGGCTGTGTAGAAATATGCAACAACAAAAGTGAGAATAATATTGTTGTTTGTTTTTTGTTAATGTCTGTCCCAAGTATATATGCTTTAGATGAATGCCTTTAACGCTTGCTCTCGAACAGTGTAAAAAGATACAATATTCTTATATAAATTACAAACTTATCTGCATATACCAATGTGAGAGCGTGTGTGTGTGTGTGTGAGTAAATGTGTTTGTGTAAGTGCGTATGTGTATAAATTACGGTTACGCGCATCGTCTTGTTGATTTTCTTTGTCGTTGTTGTTGTTGCGGCTGCATCTAAATATAGTTGTGGAAAACTATCGTTCACTAACTTTTGGATATGCACAGAAATATGTACATATGTATATAATCTTTACAACTGCGTATTATTATTATTCACGATTAATCGAGTGCAATATCCGGGCAAGGGAAGATCTCCTCTAACATGTCTTCGAGACAAACAAAGAGGATGTATGCACTCCTATTCAAGTGGCAAGTTGTTCGTATTATGTACGCACGTTCCTGGCTACCTTTGACCTTTGCGTTAACCCCTACCCTTGCACTGCATTGTTACAAGTTTCGTTTTGCACCACCAAAAACAATTTCAGCTGTCGAACGGTACAGTTAGCTCCCTCCCTACGGTTCTTAGTTGAATGTTCATCCGTTTTCGCGCAGTGCATGGATCTTTTTTCGAAATTGAGTTCAATTTCGAATGCACTCGAAGATGCTTTCATATATGGTCAAGCCTCACAATCGAGTATCTAGACTGATATTAGTTTTTAGAGTGGCCTGTTGTGGGGTGTTCTAAGCTTGCATTTTGTTGCTAATTATTTCAATGACCTTATATCGTTAGACATCGTTAGATGCTAGATGTTACGCTTAATAGATATACACGAAGTACAGTTAGTCCGCCTGCAACAGGACAGATGTGTTGTGATGTTTGAGCAACAGCTGTTCAGCATATATATTCCTTATGAGTTCTGTGGAATGTATAGCAACATGTATGGAATTTTTTTGGTATTGGAACACCTGTTGTTGCCAGTTGCACAATTACAACCCCCACTTGGTCTATTGTAACCATAGCTATGGCCCGTAGCCAAACGGGTCAAAACAACTTAACAACAATTGAAAAATCTTTGATATCAATTTAGCAAGTTTTGTTGGTATTTTTGTTTTTGCTCAATTCCCAAAATAATTCATATATACCGATGAGTGCCAGCACGTGAAAACTGTGGCCCACATGTGTCGTCCGGTCGCCAAAATCTGGCGTGTGCCAAGAGTTAGGTGATGTGTAAAAAGAAGTGAGAATCAGCTCTATCTCTGATGTTCCCAGATATAAAGAATAGCGCCTCCTGTTTGATGGGATGCTACGTGACGATACACCGCGCTATATATGTAAAAACATTTTTTTTTGGGACATTTGCGTACCAAAACATGCGCCTTAGCAGCCAGCAGCAAATGACTCATAGAACGCCGCGTACACACACAAACACACACATAGAGCTGCTGTGTGTGTGGTGTAACCCCAAAGTACATATACCTGCAGTGAAGTTGCATTTATAGACTGGTCTGCCACAAAGCTATTTAGGATAAGCAGCAGCCGCAATAATACCAATAAAAACAACAACAGCGACGAAGGGATGACGCATTCATTAGAGTCTTTAATTAAACCCAAATCATGTTCTCATCCTAACTATATCATCAGTATGTTAAATATACTGGAGTGAAGAATATCTGGAATATGTGAAGCTAATTTGAATGCCAAAGATCAATGAAAATGGCAGGTCTATTTCGTACAAACTCTTTGATTAATACAAATGAATCCCCAAGATCATCATTCAAACGTTTCTCCGTATGTTCAGCAACGAGCCCAACCA
This sequence comes from Drosophila nannoptera, assembly GCA_020883555.1. Lineage (NCBI taxonomy): Eukaryota > Metazoa > Arthropoda > Insecta > Diptera > Drosophilidae > Drosophila > Drosophila nannoptera. The sequence goes on from JABVZY010000002.1 coordinate 18,586,630, forward strand.
TTTGGTAAGTTTATTCAATGAGAATTGCGTAGAGAGGCGCTTAAATGTGCCCGTAAGAAGTTTGAATTAAATCAAAATGATCTGTCGTCATTCCGCATTCAAATCTTGATTTGGAGAATTGGAACCGGGGTGTGCCAATTTCTATGGGACCCGAGAATTTACACGCTTCATTTCATACGAAAATTTTTGGTTCCAATTGTGTGTGTGTGCGCGTGTATGCATGTATATATATTTAGATACTCTTATGTATGTCGTGATTTGTCGCTGGGCTTTTGATGAGACCTCATTTCGCAAAAGAATGTTCGGTGAGAACATCTGTTGATGAAATTCAAAATAATTTGAATGATCGAGAAGTGCGTAGGGAGGCGACTGGGGAAGTCCATAAAACATTTTACTCTATGACTTGTAGATATATCTCTATATATCTGCTGGCAAACTAGCACTTAATTATAGTTGCTTAGAGCAGCATTAAAACAATTAAAACCTGTTTAAATTGACCTCCAGGCCAGAGATGACAGCGTGAGTGAACTTTGAATATGAATAATATTATTAAAATGATGGTGTGGCAGATATTCAATTCATGGAGTATATGAGTAAATATTTATTATATATATACACATTTCGTGCTATTGGCGGATTTCACGCACCTGCCTGGCCATCTCTATGGCCGCAGGTGTCTCGATGTGAAGTTCTAACTGTTGAGTTATTGTTTAGTAGAATGGATAACTTCACCCTGGCCATATGGCTGTGGCTGCTAAGTCTTGGCCCTGCATGGCCGTTACGTCTTGCGCCATGCGAATTGGCCGGACAGCTGTATATATTGGATGTGCCAAAGGTCGAATTGCCGCATTGGCTATGCATAGCCGATTTCGAGAGTCGCTTCAATACGCACATTATCGGGCATGCCAATGCGGATGGCACTCGGGATTATGGGCTCTTTCAAATCAGCGATCGTTTCTGGTGTGCGCCGCCCGAGGAGACGCCCTACCATGCCTTCAACGAATGCAATGTGAACTGTACTGAGCTGTTGAGTGATAATATAACAATGGCTGTACGATGTGCCCGGCTTATCAAGAGGCAGCAGGGCTGGACAGCTTGGTCTGTTTATGCTGAGTTCTGTACAAATGATACGCTAACGGATACGGACGAGTGCTTCCAACCGGGCACTACCAGCGAAATGGAGCTAGATACCGAAGCCACGACGGTGGCCATGGAAATGGATTAACATTGTTGTTGTTGTCTCATCCCGTTGCTGTTATCACTGCCAATAGCAAACAATTATTGTAGAGCTATCGTATGAATATTAAAGTATTAAAGCCATCAAATGCATTTTATTTGTCTCCTCTCTAAAAGTAAACGTGATTAATATTCGCATCAATTCGGGCTCTGCATCAATCTATATATATTTCAATTCTCATTTGACTTCTTTCTTTTTTTCTTTTGCAGCATAAGTCCCGGCGGCCTTCACGATGTAACCATGGAAAATTCATGTAAGTAGATGCCTCAGTCTCTATATTAAATCTAGTATCCTATTCCTATTAGTGAAAATATTTGGGGTTTTAGTCTGTCTGGGGGTATTAACTGTGTGTAATTTGTCAACACAATACAAATATTATATTATAATTTATTTCGGAAGCACACCACTACATACTGTAGGCAAAACAGTCACTTAGTTTCCTTTTATATATTTTTTAATTATCGCCGAAATGGGCAAAAATGGCATTATATCAGCGTTCACGCCGAGGATGTCCAGGAACGGTTTACGAATACATGATGGTTAAGAACATTTTTATTTAAAAGGTTTGAACTGAACTATATCTATATATCTCTCTCTCTCTTTCTCTCCTTTGCAGATACAAGTTACGATACAGGTCGTTCAGCTGCCGGTATCAGTTCGCCAACACATGGTCGATCAGTGCGCGAGCTAGAGGAGCAAATGTCGACACTACGCAAGGAAAACTTTAATTTAAAGCTTAGAATCTTTTTTTTGGAGGAGGGTCAGCACAGTTCACGTAGCGGAAAAAATCAGGCCGATTCGCCCGCTAAACAGCTAATTGATTCCAAAATTGAGATCGAAATATTGCGTAAAAAGGTCGAGGAGAAAACAGAGCTATTGAAGGATGCCGCTCGTGCTATATCAGAACATGAGGAATTGCAAAAGAAGGCGGATTTGGAGAGTCAGGCCATGATAGAGCAAATGCAACAGTATATTCTTCAGTTGGAGGTAAGCAGATCGATCTTATATATATTATATATATATGAATATATATTTATTATCTGCTAACTCTATTCTCTTATGGAACAGTCTTCCGCAAAGCAAAATGTAACCAATCAATCCATGGATAGTGTGAATGTCGAAAAGTTCAAAGCGCTAGAAGCTGAGGTCAGTACTGAACTTATTGAAGGAATCACATGACGATTGTATCGTACCTTTTCGTCCTTTCTTCAGGTGGCTAGGCTTGAGAACGCTCTGCTGGACGCTGAAATTAAAGAGGCGGAGTCTAGGCGGCAGGAGGATCTGCTGAGAAGTGATCTGGCTGAGCAACAGGAATCGCTTGTGGTGTGCGAGGCCAAGGTAGCGGAGCTGGCAATTAAGAATGCCGAGCTTCTTGAACAGCTGGAGCAGCGCTCCGAGTACGAGCAGCTAATGAAGGTACGTATTGAGCATCAATTGTGCGGTGTATTTGGTGTTCGTGGTTTGAGTTTTGCTTGAGTCTGGCAATGGTTTAAAATACTTAGCAAGCGATAGCACTTCAAAAGCACGAGGTGTGCTTCGAAAACGATCGACTGCTCAATGATTTAAATGTCGCCGAACAGGAAATCGAGCGTCAGAATAAATGGATAAGTGAGGCAGTGACTGTGCTGGATGTGCAGCGCAAGACAATAAAACTGATGGAAGTAAGTAGTGGTTAGTTCATATATATAAAGGTGTACGGATGTACAATGTTTGGCCTAATCTCCATAAGGATATGAATTCGGAAAAGGATCGGGCCCATCGCCGTCTATTCATACGACTGATTGAGTATGAGAGCTTGATTAGGAAACAGAGCTGCGAAGTTGATATGGTCAGACGCGAAAAGCAATTCTTTCAGGATCTGAGCAATAAGCTGCAAAATAAGAATCGTTTACATTGTTTGGAAAGGGTTGCGTTCGTCGAACCGATGCGTTTTAATAATTTTCGGGAATTTCAAAATGTCTCCGGCGGAGGCTATAATCCATCGCATCGACCCAACAACTTTTCGGCGATAAGCATAATGTTTAACAACCAGGGTCTGTCAAACGCTAGGCAATCGAGGCGTTTGTATTACTTCATGCCCGAGGTGAAACAATATTGTTGGCATAATATTAATAATCGAACTAAAATCGTTCCGCAGCATTGCAAAGGGCCGACAATGCCATTATTCGTTTCGGCTCCCAGCACGGCATTTTACAACTATTCGTTGACTCCGTTTACTGGATTGCGTGAGTTGCTCTGCCGCTGGTCCGGGTGTTCGATGCAGCCGTAATTCATTCACGAACATACCGTTACGTATCAACTTCCCCATCAAAAACTAC